>JAJOOR010010890.1:0-40625 GCA_036250505.1 Solanum acaule
ATATATATATATATATATTAGTTAAAAAATTATAAAAAATGACTAAATTACTTCAAATGACTCGGAAAATATTTTGAATTTTTATAAAGTCAATTATTTCAAATCGTTGGGAATTTAAGAAGCTCGATGATTAATTTATATTGTGGAGGGCCAAAATTGGGCGTCAACACTTCTTCAACAATATTAACTCCCATTATTGTCGAATTCCCACGAGACTTCTTTCCGGCGGTCTTGTTATCTTCCTCGATCTTGAGCCGAATCACAAGATCTTCAAGCTTCATTTCCTTACGTTTGTGCTTTAAATAATTCTTGAAGTCATTCCACGAAGGAGGGTAACTTCTCAATCATTACAGCCACCTGAAAAGCTTCATTTACTACCATATCCTCAACAATCAAATCATGGAAAATAAGTTGAAGTTCCTGCACTTGTGATCCAACAGTTTTACTATCTGACATTTTATAGTCTAAAAACTTTGTGACCACAAACTTTTTCAAGCATGCATCTTCTGTCTTATATTTCTTCTCAAGTGCATTCCACAATTCTTTCGAAGTTGCCATTGCACTATAGACATTATATAAGTCATCCTCTAAAGCACTCAGAATGTAGCCCTTACATAGGAAGTTTGCATGTGTCCATACTTCAATAATCATGAACTTTTCTCTGACATATCAGGGGTGTACATAGGTCAGTTTGGTTTGGTTTTTCATTAAAAAAAACCTGAACCAATTATGTTAGTTTATTAAATCTAAAAACCAAATCAAACCACATAAAGTCGGTTTTTTCGATTTCGGTTTTAGTCGGTTCTTTTGGGTTTTTTCGGTTTTTTATAACTATACGGTATTTGAAAAAGAGATCAAATATATTTTCACTTACCTGTGTGATAAGTTAAACTTAAAAAATGTTAAATGAATAGAAATTTTCAAAAAGACAATAAAATTCACATGAGTACAAAATATATTTTTTGAAATATCAATGTTCAATATGTTAAATTAATAAGATTTAAGGCTAGAGGTAAACTGAATACAAAACAAAGTATTTACAAAGTAAATTGCTAACTTCAAATTTGAAAAACTATAACAATATAATTGTAACTTTGGATCTTAATACAAAATAAAATATTTACAAAGTTTACAAACCCAAATTTGAAATAAAATATATAAACATTGAAAACTATAAACTAACTAAAAATAGATTAACAAAGTAGATTATAAATAATATTTTTTATCTATAAATAAAATAAAATTTTATATATATATATTATGTCGGTTTGACTTTTTTCTTTTAATACAAAACCAAACCAAGAGTGGTCGGGTTTTTTTTTTTCAATCGCCAAACCAACCAAACCAAATCACAAATCTTTTTTTTTTTCCGATTTGATTTGGTTCGTCGGTTCGGTTTGACTTGTACACCCCTAGCAACAGGCACTGGAGTTTCTTCATTGGTAAATTTCTGCAGACCAAGAGTGGTAAGCCAGAAACATACCCGTTGCTGTCATCCTTTGAAATTCACATCAGAGAATTTTCTCGGTTTCTCTGCTGGTGGTACAACAGTCTGGGTTCCCGGTTTCTCTACTGGTGGTACAACAGTCTGGGTTCCCGATTTCTCTACTGGTGGTACAACAGTTCGGGTTGGTGCATCAACAGCCACCGTAACATTATCAGTGGGCTTGATCTTCACTGTAAAGACGATGACGACGGCGCGAGGGGGTCCCTCTTTCCAACCCTTTTAACAACTAGTAGAAGTGTTTCTCTATTTAAACACTTCAATTTTTCTTTCCATCACCAATGAGGGAGAAATGTCTTTTCTTAAAGCAGAAGAGAATCTTTTCCAATTCCTCTTTTCATCTTCCCTCCATTAACTTTTGCTATACCCAACAATTAAGAATGATGATTGAGTCGGTTTCTACTATAACATTGGTGAGTCCATTGTTGAGGCATACATAAATACCTTTTAGCATAGCCATGGCTTCTGCTGAGTTATTGCTACAATTCCCATAAAATTCTGCATATAGGCAATTATCATATGACCATTGTGGTCTCTGACAATGCCCCCACCTCCTCCAGAACCCGAATAACCCTTGCTACAACCATCCATATTAAGTTTCACCCAACCACTCTAGTCGGGTTTTTGCCAGATAATGGCCTGTGAATGAATAACATGCATGATTGAGGTGTTCCACTGTATCATAACATTGATGCCAACCAATGGGTAATTGAAGATCAGAAAACTGAAGCTTGACAATTAAATGAATGAATTTGTTCACCTGTTGGATAATAAAACAAGAAGACATATTTATGTTGTTCTATTTTACCATTGTGACTTATCAGTTCTAAAATATACATTTGACCAACATAGAAAAATTAAGTAAATCATTCATGTCTATTGATTGAAAATTTAACTTCAAGTAAATATTAAATAAAGATAGAATAGTAAATTTACTTAGTTTTCTAATATACGTGAAATCTAAAATAATGACATATAATAAGAATGGATGCAGTAACAAAGAAACCACAACATCCCTTTACAACTTTTTGGTTAATAATCATGTTCCAATTTGAGCATCTCCAAATAACAGAAAAGTAGCTTGAGTAGTTAAGTTTCTTTTCAACTTTTGAATTATTGGAAAACACACTAAGTTTTAAAAAAAAAGTACTGACTAAAGAAACAAAAACAAAACGTTTTTAAAAAGGTACCAATAATACCAAATAAACATGGCATGAAAAAGTGACCCTGACGTGGCACTTTCATGTCCAAACAAACTCACAATACTATTATAGGAAATATCACACCAAAGCAAATGAATATATTTAAGAATAAAAATGTACTAATAGTTCGATCTAAAAATATTCTTGTGATTAATAGCTTCATTTAGAAATGTCTCTATCGCTAATTGTTTAATCTAAAAAGGCTCCTATTATTGTTTAATAGATTAAAAATGCTCTTTTTCGAATCAATATATCAATCGTTTTTTTTTTAAAACATATATTTATTCCCAATAAAAACATTGCTTTTAAAGAATTCTATTCTTTTAAATTACGTTAACTAATAAATAAATAGAAAGCATTTTTTTCTTCTTAATCTCATTTTATCAACTAAAATAAAATAGCTTCATCCAAATTTTTTAACTGAAAAGATAAGTCATATATAAGATTATAGTAATCCCATTATTAATTTTCATTTAGATAATGATAAAATCAATTAGAAAATAATTTCATTTCTTAATCTTTTCCAAATTGCATTAGGATAAACATTCGCTAATAAAAAAATATTCTTAAAAAAGAATGTGCTTAAAAAGAAAAAAAAATACTAATATATTTATTTAAAAAAAGCTTGACCTGTTAAGTAATAATAGAAACAGTTTTCACAAAAGTCTACTCAAAACAGTTGTCATATGCAGGTGATTATCTCGATACTACTTTCTATTCATATTTCTGAGGATCTGTTTTCATACTATCCCAAAGAGTGAGAAAAGAAGTTGACAAAAAATGTAGGGCGTACAAATGGGGAATACTCAACAGGAGCAAGCTACGACAATTGTTTAATTCATCTGGAATAAAATCTCTCAACCAAGGCATTAATTCACAGTTTGGTTAGTTGGTTAATGCGTTTATTTAACTCAACAATTTATCATGTAATTAGATATACGTTTGAGGCTTAACTTACATAGTCCCCTTTTACGAAAGATAAATGTATAGTTAGATGCTCTTTAGGTGTATTGACTTGATGGTTAATGGTAATAATTACATTTATTATCAAACAAATAGAAGCAGTTTTAGATCAAACTATTAACTTAATTAGGATATTCTTTTTCAATTTTGCATAATTTAAACTAAAAGATATGTTACACTTTTCCCATACATATATTTAAATAAATATCTTACTATAACTAGCTACTTGTATATTCAACTGTACATAAATATGTCCCATAAAAAACGTACATAAATATGTCAGTTTCAGCAAAAGGACTGCCCACATGGCCACATGTATCAATTTTATTTACTTACTATATAATTTAGCGGCTCAAGTCATCCTTGGTCCCGTCCCCTTAAAGTTGTCTGTCTAATTCAGTTAGACACCTTATCTAAGGATTGTTCCAATTGAATACCTTCCTTAGTTAAAATATATACATATTGAATATTTTCTGACAATCAACTAAAAATTGAGTGCGCGACATACACTCGCGGATGATATGACACAATAACCAATAAAAAAAAAGGACATGTGGCATTGACCCATAATAACAATTACAAAAATAAATTAGAAAGAAAAATAAAATAAAACTACTTTTTTAGCCACAAAAAAAAAGAAAAAGAAAAAGAAAAAGAACCTTTTTTCCCCATTTCTTCTTTGCCATAGCACTCACCCAACCACATCACCTCCATACACATAGAGTTGCCGCTGGCTAAAATCACAAACACTCCGAAAATAATCGTAACTCCACTTTTCTCTCTCAATTCACACAAGGATTTTTTTTCCCACCCATACACCTGCCCCCTCTCCTTTATTCTAAAACTCATCAGCATTGTTGTGCCATTTCTCCAAATCTCACTTTTTTTTCAAACGTCAATTCAAATTCGCATATTTCTTTAATTGCTCTACGTTGTGAGTTCTTTAGGGTTTGAATTCTTTAACAATTATAAGAAAATAATTTCAGATTCGTATTAGTTTTGCCAGAAAAAATGGTGTTTCACCGGAATTATTTTTGACACAATTTGTTTTTTGTTTTTAATTATGAAATTCTCTTCTAAAACTCCAAGATAATGACAATGATATTGAGAATGGTGGAATAATGCTAGAAAGAAAGAAGGAGTGTATGAGGAAGGGGTGTGGCGGAGGATGGTGGCTTAGGAATTTGGCCGATAAGAATTCAGTTTCTCTTTTAAACAAAAAAATGAAGGAAAAAACATGGAACCAAAACAAAGTGTAAAAGATCTTCTAAATTGAGTGAAGAAGACGAGTGCTCTGAAGAAGACGATTGTTGAAGGGGTATGGGGTTTATTTTCCTTTTTTTTTTATTAAGAGATTATTGTTGAACTAAATTATTAATAATTTTAGTTATTTAGTTAATATATCCAGGTTTCAAAAAATTACAAAATTAACTTAAAAAAATTAAAAATAATAATATTGGGATCTATTCACGCGCTTAAGGACAATGAATTACACTTATATTGCCACATAAGCATTTTGTGTTTAATGGGTATATGTTTTAAACAATTTAAGTGTTCAATTGGTACAAGTCCTGATTGAGGTGTCTAAGTGAACTATGCAGACAACTTTAAGGGGCCGCCTATGACTTAAAAGAAGTAGGGGCATCTTAGGAATTAATATGATCACTACTGTTCAAGGAACACATATATTCCTCCGTTTCAATTTATTTGATTTACCTTATAGTTCGTTTTAAAAAAATATTTCTTTTCTTTTTGACAACTCTCTAGTTTCAAATTTTTTATATGATATGTTTAAGATCATAAAATTAAATAACATTTTAGGTAACTACACTTCGACAATATTTTCATGCAATTAGAATTGTCATTAATGGTTCAAATACATGTATATGATGTGTTGACACCCAAATTTAGACCTCCACAATATAAATTAGTCATTTCAAGCTTCTTCAATTTCAAACGATCTAAAATAATTAGTTTTATAATTAAAAAAAAAATTTGACCCAGTTCCAATTCAATACCTTCAGTAGCCCACTCTTAATACATAACCAACCAAAATCCAAGCCCATCAACTACAATACCAAAGAACCCATTCTTTCAACAGTACAAAAAACCCAATACGTACAGCAAGACCAAACGTCAGACCCGACTCGCAACTCGTCTTCTTTCTTGCGCAAAACCCAAAAACTCAATCGAAACCAAGAAATTCCAGAAAGCAGCGATCCATCAACCTCAAAACCAGCCCAGTCCAGTTGTGAATTGCGTCCAGCAGCCCAGAAAATTGACCCGAAACACGCTCCTCATCTTCTTCCTCACGTCCGTTTTAGTTTGTACAAATCATAGTAGCAGGCAGCAGGCACATGTTTCTTCCCTTTCCACTTCTGGAGTGGGTTGAAATCCTCAGAAAAAGTATGTTTTCCTTAGATGGTGAAAGAATTTGGGGTTTGAATTTCGAATTGGGCCTCATTCCTATTGGATTTCATCCGTTTCCCTCCATTTCCGAACCCTAATTTCCCTTCTATATATGTTGCTTATTATTCACTGCTAAGGGGGGATTTTTTGAGAAAAAATTGGGACGAACACATACCTTAGATATTTCCGGTCTTACTGCCATATACAAGTGTTTAGGATACTTACAGAAAGCTGCAAAACTAGGGTCCGGATACTTGTTTAATCCTTGTTCGTGTTCTCTTTCTGTTTTGTTTGTCGGGTCCGCTAGAGCTGTTGGAACTCGCATTGTGGTGGTGGAAGTCTGCTTGAGTTCATATGTTTTGTTCGCTGCCCGCAATAAGGTAAATAACTCATAATCCTTGGGTTTCTTTTGAGTTCGTTGTGTTGGTTTGATGTGTAGTTCTTTGTGAATTTTGAGATGAGCTCGCATGATATGTTTGATATGTGTTGTCCTCTTCACCTTACTTTTTCTAAGATGTTAGTTGTGTTCATTTTCTTGATGATTTAATGCTTATTTAAGCTCACATTGCAGTCTTGTTCTCTCCGAACTCACTGCTATTATGCTCGTCTTAAGCTTGATTTGATCATTTGTTAACTACCTTGATTCTGTTCTATCTCCGTTTGCTGAAATAATTTCTCATTTTTTGCTATGTGTTTTTTTTGAAGTGCCAAAGAATTCATCTCGTTATTTCTCTTATGTGTTTCCGAGTGCGGATTAGCGATTTTAGTTCACCTTAATATGACTTTGTTGCTTTAGGATCATTTGTAGCATGAAATTATCAAATTCGATTGGTATTTGGCGATTACATGTCATTTGGACTCATTCATTCATTTTGGTTGGCTGCTAGTTTTGTCATTCATGTGAAATAGTTCTCTTATCGGCATGGGCATGCCTCCATTCAACGGATCACATTCTTGTTGTTGTACCTACTTGTGAAATTCATCTTTAGCGTATAATGATAGTTAAGTGCCATAACTTTTGTTTGTTCAGTATGCTTCTTTGGGATCTGAAAATGGCATAAATATCTTTGCCTTGATTACAGCTTCTGGGGTAGATTTGGTTAGTAGTCTAAGGGTATTTCCTTTTTATTTATGTATTATAGCTTATTTAGAGAAGAGTTGGGATTGCCTTGATCATTTATTGCTTCACATGCAAAAATATTCCTCTTGATATTAATTGAGTCTAGAAAAATTCATGAATTAGAATTGATGTATTTTGTTCTCCCGAGAAAAATGAGTTGATTGGGCATATTTTGAATTTCAATTGATGAGTAGTCGCATTTTGAGCATGAGATAGCACAACGTCACATTCTTTTGTTTACTTTGGTTATTGTCATGATACAATACTAATTTTCTCTTATTCTTTTTTATTTACGTGAAATTTGCCCCGAGTCCTCGTGGACTCCTATTCTTTTCCCTTCATATTCCAAATGGGCCGTAAAGTCCCCAAAATCCTCGCTTCGTTGGAGTCAGCCCCCCATGTCAATTGTGAAGTTGATGGATAGGTTTTCGAAGTAAAAACATTGCAGGAATTTGGATATTTCGGTGACCAAAAGCTCACAAAGAAGTTGTATACCTGCGGTATACAGTTGTATACACTGATATACCCGCTGTATACACGGGTATACAGTCAAAAATATAATATACATGTTCAAAAATACGGGAAAGCAGGTGAAAATGCAGAAATTACAAAGTTAGAATAAAAATATAGGTCCGGGAGTTCAAGAATCAGCGGTATATATGGTGTAAACATCAAATATACACTTGGTGTATATCATGACAAGTGAGAATGAAAAAGGGCTAAAGGCCCAAGGAAATTTCAGCAGGTCCAAAGGAGCTAATGGGCTGACCTACGATTGTAGGTAAAGTGGTAGACTTAGGACAGGTGGGCCTAAGGGCCAATTTAACTAGATTTGGGCCAAAGCCCAAGTCTAATTATTTCCTCTCCCTCTCTTATTATTTATATTGTATTATTTGACTAACTTTGTTCATTTTATGGTTTAATTTAATTAAGTTCCCATAGATAGCCATTTCATTTTTATCCTATTCAAGTTAAAATATCTATATTTTATATTTAGCTCTATTTTTATTTAGTCTTGTCACTTAAATTATTCCCCTTTAGAAAAATCCCCATTTAGTTCATTTCCCTTTAAGATAATTAAAATGACAATAATAATAATAATAATAAACAATAATAAAAAATGAGTTTTCTTAGTTGATATTTTCTAAAAAATTAGTCAAAGTCATTTTAGTCAAATCGCCGGTCAACCGCAAGTTAGCGGACATTTCAAGGGCCTAACACATTCTCGGAATGTACATTTGAACTCAAACCCCTTTATTTTCAACTGATTTTATTTGTTTAAGTCTTTTGAAAACCTTATGTTTTTCTTGATTTTTACTAAAAATTAAGTGGCGACTCTGTTTCTTTCGGAAATTCGATTTCTCTTAAATCATAACTTTAATTGATTTTTCGAAAACTTAGTCATTTTTTCTTTTATTTATATTTTCGAGTAAAACAGAAATGACTACTCTGCTGGGTATTTAATTAAGTTCTAACCATGAGATTTGACTCATTTGACTAATTATTATTAATTGCTGAATTATTTATCTGCACTTAACATGTTTAAATTGATATAACTGTCATTGCATTCATGGCATTTCCTGTTGTATGTATAGTATATTAAGGACGGTTTCTGCATAATCGCAGTCAGACTTTTTATACTCAACCCTTTTTCCGGAAGGATCGACGATTTATTGGTACGTCATGCGTCCAATGGTTGTCATGAATTCCAGCCTAAGTTGTCCACTTGGGTTCCCGGTCTTTCAAAAGCCACTCTTAGTCAACTAGCGTAGAGCAAAACCAAATCCCAATTTTTAGCGCATTTTGAACTAGGCTGACCCAACACCCAAGGCGTGTTGGGCCCATTAGAAGCCCACCTTGTGTCTATTTGACTCATTTGTCAATAAAAAGACAATCATGCTTATGTGTTTAGTTGAAGGATGTATATGTCGATTTAAACAAATCAATTATCTATGGGGGGTGGGGGGTAGCTTACCTTGTCTGTTTTTCTTGTAGGATGAATTCGACATGTGAGCCGTTGAGGACCCGAATGGTGACCATACCCCATCCTTACCTCCAAGTTTGGTGGAAGTTCATGAATGCGGAAGACAAAAAGAAAGTGCAAAGACACATAGGCCATCTCCCGTCATTAATGGAAATGGTGGCTTATCCTAACTTGATTGGAACGATGGTGAAATTTTGGGACAGCGACAACATGATATTTTGGTTCGGGGAAGTAGAGTTGACTCCGACTATTGATGAAGTTCTTGCAAGTTATGAGAGTGTCGGCATGTGCAACAAGAGGAAACACCAACCTGATACTGATCTTCTCTTTCCAAAGATATGGGGTTTTGATGAAATTAACGAAAAATTTTCACTTGTCAAAGCTGAGTGGATGGACAGGCTTCCCGGGTAGAATATTCCACTTCGGAAGTTGTATTATCGATTTAGACGCGCAAGAGCTTACGAGAAGTTCAAAGAAGAGTTTGTCTCAGAAGAAGAATGGAAAGAAACACGTCCCCTCACTTTTGCGATATGCCTTCTTGGGACAATGATGTTTCCCCAAGGACCAAACTACACCATCCATCCAAGTGTAGTAATGGTCACTCATGCTATTTTTAATGGAGTAGGCTACAAATCGGCAATAAAATACTACAGTTTGGCTCCCATAATCCTTGCCGACATTTACAGGGCATTGGATATATGTAAAAATGGCACACGTTTCTTTCAAGGGTGCAAATTAATACTTCAATGGTGGATGATGAGACACTTGATCAAAGCTCATAATCCGACAGAACCAGATCCCTTGGAAAGACCGAGCAGACTCGAAAGTCACAATTGGTGAGTGCAACGTAATCATTTCAACAGGAATGGAGGCCAAGAATTTTGGTTCCCGAGACTTCAGGGTTTGAGAGAGGAAAATGTGCAGTGGTCGATCCAATGCTTGGTAGTAACAAAACAAATGGTGATCCGAAGTGGAAAGGCCCCCTACTTGATATTTGCTGGGTTGAGTGGAACTCAGTCATATGCTCATTCTTGAGTACTTAGACAACTAGGAAGGAAACAAAAGCTTCCTCAAATTGAAGACATGACAAGATTTGTGACGGATCATGAAAATGGCAAAGTCGTTTTTACTAAAAAAATGCTTCAATTATGAAAAACTCAAAGGGTATTGGGTGAGCCGGTGCCATATAGGTTTGTCCTGAATGTTCTAAGGGTTACAAGGAATGGTTAAAGAAGAGTCTCGCCAAAACTATCGAACTAGGTCCAAACGGTCCCCATATTATTGCAGATGTTGGAGCCAAACATCAAATTCGACTTCATCAACTCCAAGAGAAGTTTGATAGGAATGAGTTGGAGCATCAACGTCGGCATTCAGAAGACGCCAAAGTCATAACTCAGTTGAAGTAAGAGCTACAAAGAGCCAGGCAATGCGGCAATGCATGTCAGAATTGGATGATAGCATGGAACAACAGATTCAGTCGGTGGTGTGGTTCAAGTATCAAGAATGGTCTCGATTGGCAAGAGATCACCTATAGGCGAATATATATGCCATGTGGGAAGAGGTCATCATCGCTAAGAAGACCAGACTTGGTGAAGGATCTGGATGAGCTTGAAGTTTGCTATCATCCCCTGCGTGGGATTGCTTTATTTGTACTTTGCTTTGTAGTTTACTTTTTGAACTCATTTCCCTAATTTTATGTTTGTCAAACATTTTTGTATGCTATTAATGAAATATTTTGGGGGAAAATGAATTGGCTTAAAAAAACATATACATCCTTTAATTCGCTAGGCCTACCCTTGGCACAAAAAGGTCACATGTATGTCTAGGACGCGATATTTGTCTGTTTACTTGTGTGCTTTAATTTTTATGTGGTATGTTGCTCCGAATGAGGACATTTTTAGCCCACTCCTTGTCAAAAAATTTCTGAAAAAATCTCTACAATACCAAATACAAGTCATTACCAAAATGTCTGACCAAAATTCAATGAGTCTTGAGTTTCTCAGCTGGAAATAAAATTCTACTAAATCCTAAAACATTATTCTGTCATATCAGGAAAGGTAAAATTGCTGCTAAGATGGAAAAGGGCAAGAATGTTGAGGTGAAGACGACTGAGGAGAGTCTAAGGATGAAACTGCGTCGATTCGAACAAGATATTCAAGAGATGGGAGAAAGAAGAATAGAAGTAGAACTAGTTACCACAGCTGTGCAAGCCAATAGTGCAGCACTAGAGGTGGAGTTAGCGGCTAAGATGGCAAGATATGCTATCATGAACGAGGAGACGGTTGCTATGCGAAAGGAACATGATGTCTTCAATAATGATATAACCATGAGGCTTCAGAAAATACGCAATAAATGCTCTTTCTTCAATCAAGAAGTCAATAGTGGTCCCAAAGACACTCACCCTGGAGTTACTGAAGAAGATACCGATGTGGAAATCATCTATATGCCTTCCTTCCTAGGATGTCTAAAAGGAGAAGACAAAAATATCACTCTCCCAGCTTATGAGCGGACACGTAGCGTGGGGGTAAGAGTCATGCCGTGTGCTCTCATTTACGAACACCTTAAGGCTTCATGCATACCGAAACCTCTCGAAGGAACCACTTTTGGGTTTGGGCATGAAAGCTCTCAAAAGACGTGTGCCTACCACCCGAACCAAAGAGGACACACTATTGAAGAATGTGTGGAGCTTAAGGCAGCGATCTGCAACCTGATCAACGTTTGGAAGATCCCGTTTACGTGGGGTGAGAACACCGTCCTTCCCTGTAACCAACCGGAGCCCAGTATGCCGGTCACTAAGTACACTTTGTTTTATTATCACTGCTTCATGCCTTTTAAGAAAACGTTTTTGGATATCTACAGTTAGTTGGTTTAAAAAAGGGTCTTGGCCTCTATCAGAAAGGATGACGAAGTAATCAATCCCATTGGAATTGAAATTTGGAAACCCTAACCTTATCATGATGCCATAGATCACAACATTTGAAGGTGCCTCGGATTTCGCTATGACGTGGAATCCCTTATCAACATGGGAATGATTCAAGTTGAGTTTGTCCCTCGTGATTAATGCAGCAGTCAGAAGAAGAAGCTTTGATGAAAGCACCATCTATTTTTTAGGAGCTTTATTGTATGTTTTTTTTTTACTTTCCTTGTAATCAATCCAATGAATGAATGAAAATGAGAATTCCCTTTTGTATTCGGACTACGTAGGGCCTGAATTCTCTTTGGGAGATACGTAAGCAGCCTTTCAAGGCCCGACCCCTATCTTTTTAAAATTCTCTTTTCTCCCTTTCATTCTACAAGGAAGCATTGAATTCACATCAACAAATGCCAAGAGATGCCGCAAAAAGACCTTAGCTCAATGCAATTTAACCTTTCTGAGTCACTAGCCTCAAAATAAAATGAGCAAAATCCTACTTGTTCAAAAAAATCAGTCCCCATTATTCGTGGGTTACATGTTCTTAAACGAAGCAACTCTTATGAATTTATATGCCCTCTATGTGATATTTTGCATTATTTGTCATGAATTAAAACTAACATATTTTCCTTTGAGTTGTATTTTTCTACAGGTAGTTAGAACTGATCTGTGTTGATAAGTTGGCTGATCATCCCTATTTTACAAGATCTAAGGCTCCTAAAGATTCCTTCCCCGGTCAAAACTCACAGAAGGGAAAAGCAGTAATGGGTGATAACAATAAAGAGATTAGACTTACCGATGTTGTCGTGGCTCTGCCCGTCATTGCTGATCAGAACGAACTAATCATGTAGTTGATGCAACAGATCACCGAGATGAGGGTCGAAATGCAGAGAAGGCAAGATTTGCCTAATCCGGGTTTTGCTTTCAATGCTCCAGTAGACAAAAGGCCTCCACTTCAGTTTCCTCCTTCAAACGCGGAACAGGCTCAAAACCCACCCTCCGGGCCAACTCAGAATCCCTCAATCATCGACCTAACCACCTAAAATCCCCATTATGCCTCCGCCTCTCACCAAACACCACCTCCTTCTCAAAGTACCAGCCCCCAAGCTCCACTTCCTCCTCAAAATGCAAACCTCCAAGTTTGTCCACCCTCTCAAAACCAAAATGTTAACCACCCGCACACTTCCCTCCATCACCAAAATCAGTATACTATCCCCCAAACTTTCCCTCAAAACTATCAAGGCCCTGAAAATTCCAGAGTCCCTCAATTTCTCCACCCCTACCTCAAAAATCCACTTTCCAAATCCCAGTCCCCAATGAGCATGACGCCAATGGTTTTGAGCTCGACCACTATGAGGAGCGAGAGAGAGTGGAGGTCAAAAGAAGAGGCCGCTAAGTTGGATATGAAGGAAGAGATCTGAAAGACCATGAAAGAGTTACAATGTATTCCTGAAGTTACCAGTTTGAGTTATGAGGTCTTATGCATTTATCCGAATTCGGACCTTCTGGAAGGGTTCAAAGTGCCAAAATTTGACGTTTTCAGAGAAATAGGGAACCCCTTAGCGCACTTGAGGGCCTACTATGACCAGCTCGTGGGAGTTGGGAGAGACAAAGCTTTACTGATGTGGCTTTTTAGCTGAAGTCTGAGTGAAGAGGCTCTGTAATGGTTTACGTCTCATGAAATGAGACAGTGGCAAATGATTTTATCAAGCGGTTCGCCTACAATGTGGAGATCGTTCCTGATCGTTATTCCTTAGAAAAAATAAAGCAGAAATCAAATGAAACTTACAGAGAATTTGCGTACAGATGGAGAAAAGAGGCAGCTAGAGTTCGGCCACTTATGTTTGAGAAGGAAATTGTCGAAGTATTTGTGCGGGTTCAACAACCCGAATATTATGATAGAAATTTGTTGCTCGTTAGAGTAAGATTTGTTGAGATAGTCAAAGTAGGTGAGACTATCAAAGAAGAATTAAGAACCGGGAAGATTGCCCTGTTGCTGCCTCTCCTGGATCATCAGGTTTGTTGAAGAAGAAAAGAGAAGATGTGTCTTCTATCTCTTATGAGGGGAAGAAGACCCCAAGAAAATCCTCATCATACCAAGGTCGTTCTCGACTTGCACAGAGTTCGTACCCGGTTTGTTATGCACAGGCTGATTACCAAAATACCCCTCCCCCCAATTATCAAAATACTCCCCCTCTTATCTTCCAAACTTCCCCTCCAGTTTACCAGACTCCACCTTATCACTACCGGAACGTCGCTCCCAACTGTGCTAATGTTCAGGCAAATTACCAAAATCCTCCCCTAGTGTACCAAACCCCAGCTCCACTTTACCAAAATACCCACTCGAACTACCAAGCTCCACAACCAAATTACCAAACTAACTCATATCCCAGTTATCAAGTCCTCCGCCCAAAATCCCCAAATTATCGTCAAATACCTCCTCCTCAACAAGGCAATTACGATTACCCCCGTCCTAAATTGGAGAAGAAGCCTGCTAGAATTTTCACTTCGCTCATTGAAAGCCAAACAAAGTTGTTTGAGCTATTAACTGCGGCAGGATATATTCATCCTGTGGGGCCTAAGCCGGTTTACACTAGCTCAAAGTTTTACAGACTTGATCAGAGGTTCGCATATCACTCCAACAGTGTTGGGCATGATACCAAAGACTGTATCAACCTAAAGCACAAGATCCAAGACTTAATTGACCAGAAAGTGGTTTCTCTCCAGAAAGTTGCGCCCAATGTCAATAGTAATCCTTTGCCGAATCATGGAGGTATCACTATCAATATGATAGAGACATATGATGATTGGTGCGTGACAAAGACAATAGTTCTGATCGCTCCTGATGAACTGGAAAGGGTTGTAGCTTCCTTGAGCATTAGAGAGAAGAAGGAGTTTATGATTGTGACACCCGAGAAGGCTATTGCCTTGGTGCCACGAGAAACTCTTGCCCGACCAAAGTTTGTGATTAAAATGGTTGTTACCTAGGGTATGACCATATCTGGCAGGTGTTACACGCCAGAGGAGCTGACCTAGGGTGTGCAGAAAAGAGATCAGTCTAAAAGGCCAATTAGTGAAGCCGAAGCAGAAGAGTTCTTGAGAAAAATGCAGTTGAAAGATTATTCGATTGTGAAGCATCTGGAAAAGACGCCAGCTCAAATTTCTGTGTGGGCTTTATTGATGAGTTCGCAGTTGCATAAGCAGGCTCTGATGAAGGCACTTGATGACACTTATGTACTCGTGGGCACCAACAGTGACAATTTAACAGCCATGATAAACCAGGCCATTCGAGGACACTGAATTAGTTTTTGTGAAAAATAGCTGCCCTTTGAAGGCAGGATGCAAAACAAAGCTCTGCACGTCACCACTATGTGTCGAGACAAGATAATAAATCGCATCTTGGTCGATGACGGATTCGGTCTTAATATTTTCCCACTTTTGACTCTGAGGCAGCTGAAATATGACCTGGGAAAACTTCACCAGAACCAAGTCAATGTGAGGGCTTTTGATGGAGTGCAAAGAGACACATTGGGTGCGGTAAACTTAGATATTCAGGTGGGTCCTGCAGAATTTAACGTCGAGTTGCAAGTGTTGGATATCAACACCTGTTACAATTTGATTCTGGGAAGACCGTTTATCCATATGGATGGGGCTGTGCCATCTACCCTTCACCAACTAATGAAATTTGTTTGGAAGGACCAGGAATTGGTTATTTATGGTGAAGGGAGCCTCTCAAATGGGTATGCACCGATCGTTGATGATGTCTCTCGAGGTTGTGATTTCTACATGGTGGAGCTGGTAAATGCCATCGGTGATGTCTTGGCTCCATAATCTCCTATGCCTTCTATGTACAAGATGATTGCTACTGTTATGCTCTGGAGTGGTTTCGAACCAAGTTTCGAAATGGGGAAGCACTTTCAAGGAATTGTAGCCTATTCAAATTCCTGCCAAAAGAGCAAAGTTTGGTTTGGGATATGTCCCCACAGATGATGAAGCAAAGATAAAGAACAAAAGTGTTGATCAAGCATTGGCCAGGCCAATTCCTCATCTGTACCAGTCATTATCGGTGTAAGAATATGTCAATGATGATAGTCTCGGGGAAGGAATCTGGGGACGTTTTGAGGAGATTGATGCAGTCATCGAGGAAGAGACTGGGACATCGGGCATCCGTGATGCAGAACCTGATGAGCAATTGCAAAATTGAACCTCCACACCGCTCCTGATTCCCCGTACAGCTTGGTAGAAAAGACATGTGTTTATGTTTGTTTTTAAAATCGGTGGTAGTCTGGAAGAGGCTCGAGACCCACCATTTATGCAGTTTTTACTTGTTTGAGTTTTTTAATTCCCCCGTGATGTTTAAAAAGGCGAAATGGCCCTTAGCCTTGGCCAAAGTTTGTGCTTGTTTTTCAATTTAAATGAAAGCTTCTTTTATCGAAAATTTGCTTACTTATCAGTTTATATTTTACTTTCCTAACTTTGTTTGTTTATGATTTCAGTAATATTAATTTAAAACCTGCCAATGTCATGTCATGTCATGAACCAAGTGAACGAAATGAGGCAGGTGATGATGAATGCGAGGAATACTAAGAAAAAAATGAGGTACCCGAACTTGTTGCTGAAGAATTTTGACAATTCGAGAATCAACACAAGCCGAATTTAGAAGAAACTGAAACTGTGAATCTCGGAGATGAGAAATGTGTTAAAGAAGTGAGAATCAATGTCCATCTAACTGAAGCTCAAAGAAGGGACCTGGTTCGTTTGCTTAGAGAATACATTGACGTATTTCCTGGTCTTACAGAGATATGCCAGGGCTAAGTACAAATATGGTGTCTCATAAATTGCCGATCAATCCAGATTTCAGTCCTGTAAAGTAGAAAGCCCAAAAATTCAAGCCTGCGTTGAGTTTGAAGATTAAAGAGGAGATTACCAAGCAGATCGGGTCTCTAGTAGTGAAAGTGACACAATATCCGACTTGATTAGCCAAGGTTGTTTCGGTTGCCAAGAAATACAGAAATATCAGAATTTTTGTCGACTACAGAGATCTAAACAAAGCAAGCCCAAAAGATAATTTTCCATTACCAAACATCCACATTCTCATTGATAACTGTGCTAAGTGTGAGATACTGTCATTTGTGGATTGTTATGCGGGTTGTAACCAGATCCTGATGGATGAAAAAGATGCAGAAAAGACAACATTCATTACGCCTTAGGGTGTATATCAATATCGGATGATGCCTTTTGGTCTCAAGAATGTCAGTGCTACTTATATGAGGGCTATGACAACCATTTTTCATGATATGATTCATAATGAGATTAAGGTGTATGTAGATGATGTCATAATCAAATCCCACGAGAGTTCAGATCACTTGACTCACTTAAGGAAATTCTTTGATTGCCTGCGTCGATACAATTTGAAGTTAAATCCCTCCAAATATTCTTTTGGGGTGCCAGCTGACAAGTTATTGGGATTTATAGTCAGCAGGAGGAGCATTGAGCATGACCCTTCTAAGATCAAAGCGATTCAAGAGTTGCCTCTTCCGAACACCAAGAAAGAGGTGATGATTTTTATGGGAAGGCAAAACTACATTAGCCGGTTCATAGCCCAATCCACCGTGGTGTGTGAGCCATTTTTCAAGTTGTTGAAAAAAGATGCTTTGACCAAGTGGATCAGAGAATGTCAAACTGCTTTTGACTCCATCAAAAATTATTTGTCCAATCCGCCGGTGTTGGTCCCTCTACAGGAAGGAAGTCCACTGTTGCTGTATCTGTCTATCTTGGATAGCGCATTTACTATTTAAGCAGGAAATTCACTCCATATGAGGCCCGTTACACTCTTTTGGAGAGAACATGTTGTGCTTTGACTTGGATTGCTCAAAAGTTTAGGCATTATTTGTCTTTTTATACCACATACCTTATTTTCAGGATGTACCCGTTAAAGTATATTTTCCAGAAGGCAATGCTGATCGGGAAGTTGGCCAAATGGCAAATGCTTTTGAGTGAGTTTAACATTGTGTATGTGACCCAGAAAGTGATAAAAGCACAAGCCTTGGTTGATCATTTTGCAGAGAATCCGGTGGATGAAGAGTATGAACCGCTTAAGACTTATTTTCCCGATGAAAAAGTTGCAATTGTGGGTGAAGATATTTGTGAAGCGTACCCAGGTTGGCGAGTGTTCTTTGATGGAGCGGCGAATCACCAAGGGAAAGGGATCGAAGCGGTCTTAGTGTCAGAAACTGGTCAGCACTATCCTATGGTGTCTAAACTTCGATTTGATTGCACAAACAACATGGCTGAGTATGAAGCTTGCATCTTCGGTCTGAAGATGGCGATTGATATGAACGTTCATAAGCTGTTAGTTATTGGAGATTCAGATTTGCTAATTCACTAAGTTCAAGGATAATGGTCCGTGAATAACCCAAAGATCACACCGTACGTGCAGTATATACAGAAGTTGTGCAAAAGGTTCCGCAAGATTGAGTTCAGACACACTCCCAAGACACAGAATGAGTTGGCCGATGCTCTCGCCACCATTGCCTCGATGATTAAACATCCAGATACAAGTTATATTGATCCCTTAGATATAGAGGTAAAAGTGCAGCCTATCCATTGTTCACATGTTGAAGAAGAACCAGATGGTTTGCCTTGGTATTTTGACATCAAGAAGTATTTAGAGACCGAGACTTATCCTGAGAATGCAACGTTCAACCAGAAGAAGTCGATACGTTGTATGGCCCTCAATGTCTTTGCAAGTGGGGAAATCCGTTATAGGAGAACTCTAGATTTAGGTTTTTTCAGATGTGTTGATGCTAGTGAAGCTGCAAAGCTTCAGGAACAAATATCGAAGTTTGTGGTACTCACATGAATGGACTCATTTTGGCGAGGATAATCCTCCGGGCCGGTTATTTCTGGATGACTATGGAGCATGATTGTTGCAAGTTTGTGCAAAAATGTCATAAATAAAAAGTGCATGGCGATTTGATTCGAGTCCCGCCTTACGAACCCACTGCTATGAGTTCACCTTGGCCATTTGTAGCTTATGGCATGAATGTCATTGGTCTGATAGAGCCAGCCGCCTCTAATCGACACAAATTCATTTTGGTTGCCATTGACTACTTCACCAAGTGGGTGAAAGCAGCTTCATATAAGTCGGTGACCAAGAAGGTTGTAGCTGATTTTGTTTGCAACAATTTGATATGTAGGTTTAGAGTGCCAAAATCCATCATTACTGATAATTGAGCGAATCTCAACAGTCACTTAATGAGAGAGATATGCGAACAATTCAAGATTACTCACCAGAATTCAACCGCCTATCGTCCCCAAATGAATGGAGTTGTAGAAGCCGCCAATAAGAACATAAAGAAGATTTTGAGGAAAATGATTGATAATCGCAGAGGTTGGTATGAGATGCTGTCGTATGCTTTGTTGGGTTACCAAACGACTGTCAGAACATCAGCTGGAGCTACTCCATATTTGGTAGTATATGGAACAGAAGCAGTTATACTTGCTTGAAGCTGAATTGAGTTATGCCGAATGGGTTCGCAAGCGGAATGATTAGTTAACATTGATTGATGAGAAGATAATGGTTGTTGTTTGTCATGGACAACTGTATCGACAGAGAATGATTCGTGCTTTCCACAAGAAAGTAAGAGTCATGATATTTAAAATCGGCCTGTTGGTTCTCAAACGCATTTTCCCTCATCAGGATGAGCACAAAGGGAAATTTGCATCAAATTGGCAAGGACCTTACATGGTTCACAAAGTATTATCTGGAGGTGCCTTGGTTCTCTCAGAGATGGATGGAATCGAATGTCCCAAACCGATCAACTCAGATGTTGTCAAGAGATACTATGTATGAAGCTTCAGTTTGTATTTCTGTTATTTCTTTGTAATCGTTCTACTTGTTTGTAATTGCATTTTTTAGAATCTATCCCTATGTAATGAACTACGTCTGACCTGAATTCTTAAGAATAAGATACGTAGGTGGCCTATGTCGGCCTCAGTCACCCCTTTATCCCCTTTTAATATTTCCTTGTATTTGAACTACGTTCGACCTGAATTCTCAAGAATGAGATACGTAGACGGCCTATATTGACCTCGGTCGGTTTCTTTGTAATTTTCTTATTTTTGTTAATCCTCGAGAGGGGGAACTACGTTTGACCTGATTCCTGCCTCAACGGGATACGTAGGCGCCACAATGGCTCGGTCATATTTCCCGTAAGATTTCTATTTCTCTTTACAATAGAAACTGGGACATAATTTTTTAGAGTGACTCAAAAATTCTCGAGAAGAAGATCTTTTCAACAGGTCGAGACTAAAGCGACATCGAGATTTGCAACTAGGACATAATTTTTGAGAAGATCTAAAAAATTTCATCATTTGATCGTCAACGGTTCGGTAGGCGCCAAGACAGTTAACTGGGACAAAATTTTTTTAGGATGATCTCAAAAAATTTGAATAAGGTTCATCTAAAGTTTAGAACAACTTTGAATACTTTCCAGCAAGTAATCAGAGACACCTCGAGGCGTCAACCTCAAAGACGTTCATTAAGCTTGACACAACATGACACTTGGCAGTGACCTTTCCAAATATTTCTTTTTGAAAATCTAGTTTTCTTAAAAATTTTCTTTCCTGTTCCAATTGTTTTGCATAAAAATATTTTGTCCTATCTATCAAGAAACGGAAGATCAGAGAATTCAATCGGAGATAGTCAAACAATGAGTAGGCAACTGAAGACATAGACACAAATCAATTAATTTTAAACTAACAATTTTTATGTGGATGCAGGAAATATTTTAAGCTTCTTATATTAAGGACTCGAGAATATGAATAACATCATTTCATTCAATTTCCAACAAGGCGAAGTCCATTATGAACGTGCAACTATGTTCCAGCAACTAAAGATACCTGGAGGACGTTTATCAGCATCATATTATCAGATATGATAATATTCCTACCCGAAGAGTCATTCATATCGCATTATCAAATGAGATGATACCACTACTCCGAGGATCATTTTTATTATATTGTTGATTGAGATAATATCGCTTCCCAGGAGATAACCAGAAGATTACCTATGTTGCTTGGTGAAACATTATCTTCGTTCGGTACTGGGGATGGTATCATCAGAAGAAATTCATGCATAGCGAGAGAAAGAAGGCAAGCGTTGCGAGAGAAGATTCATACATTGCAAGAGAAAGAAGTCATGCATTACGGGAAAAGATTCATGCATTGCGAGAAGGAAGTCATGCATAGCAAGAGAAGGAAATCATGCATAGCAAGAGAAGAAAGGCATGCATCGCAGAGAAGTCATGCATAGCAAGAGAATGAAGTCATACATAGCACGAGAAATAAGTCATGCATTGTAAGATAAAAGAGTCATACATCGCAAGAGAAAGATTTACACATCACAAGAAGATCAACATCCACTGCATCATTTTTCTTTGCAAAAACGACATCAAGAGAATCATAAACAACGACATCAAGAGAACTGTCAACATATTACATCAGCCTATTTTATTACTTTGACATCAAAGGAAGAGTACATTGAAGATTATATTGCAAATATGAGAAATAAGCTTTATTTGCTTTACGTCAAACCCGATGAAGTTGACGTCAAATGTTCAAGGAGAGCAATTAAGTGTCAACACGGTAAAAGACATTGTCTCCCATTTGAATTGCATTTTTTATTCTAATGAGTTTTATCTCAGTCTCTATCGTGAGCATCCGAAAGGATGAATTCTCCAAACACAAACCACAGGTGCGGACGACATAAAAAAGGATGCAGCACAACGTGGAACTTTTTCTTAGCAGCGAACTGAGACATAGTCCAAAGAGGAGTGCCAAACTCTTAGGACGCGAGCAGAGGAGCGACTTCCACCATAATCAAACCACACCCCTACCAGAAGGCATGTGGGTTCTTTGGATTTGTCGGTTTCAGTTTCACATCCGGAAATTTTTGGTCTCTACCGAAATCAGTTTTCCAGTCTGAGTGACAATGCACCAAGAGCGTTGAAAATTATGACTGTGTAAGTTCTTAAATATAGGTGTGAAGCACGCCACATTCATGGCTAAGAGGTTGGAAACCTCCTTTTCATACTCGACTTACTTTATCGCTTTTCTAGAACCAAAGGTTATCTTGCATAATAGATTTCCTTTTCAACCGATTGAGTCGAACTACAAGCAGCCTGATTCCCTATATTGAGAGATATGTAGGTGGAGTCAATGTTGAAAACTCGGCTGTATTCCCACATTCACTCTTAAACCTTATTCTCGAGCATTTCGATCTCTGCATAATCTGATATCGGTATGACTTTTGAATTCTCTCAAATTGTGCATAAAAATCAAGCGTATCGAACTACAAGTGGTCTGAATTCTCATATAACCTAAGATATGTAGGAAACCCATTCCCGGGGTTCGGCCATAATTCCTAAAGTCAGTACCAAAACCTTTTTCTGAAAGATGAAGATGTGGTCGACCAAAATCGGATTAGTCAATTTCATTTGCCTCAAATTTCTTTCATCAATCCAGGTCAAACGAGGGACAGTTGTTGACACCCAATTTTGGACCTCCACAATATAAATTAATCATTTCGAGCTTCTTCAATTTCAAACGATCTAAAATAATTAGTTTTATAAATAAATAAAAAATATAGTTCGTAAGTTATTTTACATAGTTTTGTCACTTTTTATAATTTTTGAAAATATATAGATGTTTTATATAATTATGTATATAATTAGTATATTTTAAGAATATTCAAAAACTGTCTCAATTTGGCTAAATTCTAAAATTCAATCGGCCATAATTGCAATCTATTTGGCCAAATCCACAATTCAAAAGCTAGCCTTTTTATTACAAACATAGCCAACCCTTCTACCCCACCTTAAACCCATTTGACCAAAGTTTTGGGCCTTTCCTCTATTTTGGCCAACTTCAATACCTTCAGCAGCCCACTCTTAATACATAACCAACCAAAATACAAAAAACCCAATAAAAGCCCAACCCGCAACTCATCTTCTTCCTCGCGCAAAACGTAGAAACTCGATCGAAACCAAGAAGTTCCAGAAAGCAGCGACCTATCAACCTCGAAACCACCCCAGTCCAGCTGTGAACCGCGTCCAACAACCCAGAAAATTGACCTGAAACACGCGCCCCATCTTCTTTCTCACGTCATTTTCAGTTTGTACAAATCGCAGCACAAGCAGAAGGCACGCGTTTCTTCCCCTTACTCTTCCGGAATGGGTTGAAATCCTCAGAAAAAGTATGTCTTCCTTAAATGGTGAAAGGATTTGGGGTTTGAATTTCAAATTGGGCCTCAGTCCTATTGGATTTCGTCCATTTCCGCCCATTTCTGAACCCTAATTTCCCTTCTATATATGTTGTTTATTATTCACTGTTAAGGGGGGAGTTTTTGAGAAAAAATTGGGACGAACACATACCTTAGATATTTCCGGTCTTACTGCCACATACAAGTGTTTAGGATACTTACGAAAAGCTGCAAAACTAGGGTCCGGATACTTGTTTAATCTTTGTTTGTGTTCTCTTTCTGTTTTGTTAGTCGGGTCTGCCGGAGCTGTTGGAACTCGCATTGTAGTGGTGGAAATCTGCTTGAGTTCGTCTGTTTTGTTCGCTACCCGCAACAAGGTAAATAATTCGTAATCCTTGGGTTTCTTTTGAGTTCGCTGTGTTGGTTTGATGTGTAGTTCTTTGTGGATTTTGAGATGATCTTGCATGATATGTTTGATCTGTGTTGTCCTCTTCACCTTATTTTTTCTAAGATGTTAGTTGTGTTCGTTTTGTTGATAATTTAATGCTTATTTAAGCTCACATCGCAGTCTTGCTCTCTCTGAACTCACTGCTATTATGCTCATCTTAAGCTTGATTTGATCGTTTGTTAACTACCTTGATTATGTTCTGTCTCCGTTTGCTGAAATAATTTCTCATTTTTGACCATGTGTTTTTTTTGAAGTGCCAAAGAATTCATCTCGTTATTTCCATTGTGTGTTTCCGAGTGCGGATTAGCGATTTTAGTTCACATTAATATTAGGATAATTTGTAGCTTGAAATTATAAGATTCGATTGGTATTTGGTGATAACATGCCGTTTGGACTCATTCATTCTTTTTGGTTGGTTGCTAGTTTTGTCATTCATGTGAAATAGTTCTCTTATCGGCATGAGCATGCCTCCATTCTACGGATCATATTCTTGTTGTTGTACCAACTTGGGAAATTCATCTTTAGCGTATAATGGTAGTTAAGTGTCATATATTTTGTTTTTCCAGTATGCTTCTTTGGGATTTAAAAATGGCGTGAATATCTTTGCCTTGATTACAACTTCTGGGGTAGATTTGGTTAGTAGTCTAAGTATATTTACTTTTTGTTTATGTATTATAGTTTATTTAGAAAAGAGTTGGGATTGCCTTGATCATTTATTACTTCACATGCAAAAATATTACTCTTGATATTAATTGAGTCTAGAAAAAATCATGAATTAGAATTGATGTATTTTGTTCTCCCGAGAAAAATGAGTTGATTGGGCATATCTTAAATTTCGATTGATAAGTAGTCGCATTTTGGGCATGAGATAGCACAACGTTCACATTCTTTTTTTTTTACTTTGGTTATTGTCATGATACAATACTAATTTTCTCTTATTCTTTTTTATTTACGTGAAATCTGCCTAGAGTCCTCTTGGACTGCTATTCTTTTCCCTGCATATTCCGAATGGGCCGTAAAGTCTCCCAAAATCCTCGCTTCGTTGGAGTCAACCCCCCATGTCAATTGTGAAGTTGATGGACAGGTTTCCGGAGTAAAAACATAGCTGGAATTTGGATATTTTGGTGTCCAAAAGCTCACAAATATACACTGATATACCCGTTGTATACACGGGTATACAGTAAAAATATAATATACATGTTCAAAAATATGGGAAAGCAGGTGAAAATGCAGAAAATACAAAGTTAGAATAAAAATATAGGTCCGGGAGTTCAAGAATCAGCGGTATATATGGTGTATACATCAAATGTACACTTGGTGTATATCATGACAAGTGAGAATGAAAAAGGGCTAAAGGCCCAATGGGCTGACCCACGATTGTTGGCAAAGTGGTAGACTTAGGACAGGTGGGCCTAAGGGCCAATTTAACTGGATTTGGGCCAAAGCCCAAGTCTAATTATTTCCTCTCCCTCTCTTATTATTTATATTGTATTATTTGACTAACTTTGTTCATTTTATGGTTTAATTTAATTAAGTTCCCATAGATAGCCATTTCATTTTTTATCCTATTCAAATTAAAATATATATATTTTATATTTAGCTCTATTTTTATTTAGTCTTATCACTTAAATTATTCCCCTTTAGAAAAATCCCCCCTTTAGTTCATTTCCCTTTAAGATAATTAAAATGACAATAATAATAATAATAATAATAATAATAATAATAATAATAATAAAAATAATAAAAATAATAAGTAATAAAAAATAATAAAAAATGAGTTTTCTTAGTTGATAATTTCTAAAAAATTAGTCAAAGTCATTTTAATCAAATCGTCGCTCAACCGCAAGTTATCGGACATTTCGAGGGCCTAACACCTTCTCGGAATGTACATTTATTTGAACTCGAACCCCTTTATTTTTCAACTGATTTTATCTGTTTAATTCTTTTGAAAACCTAGGTTTTTCTTGATTTTTACTAAAAATTAAGTGGCGACTCTGTTTCTTTTAGAAATTCGATTTCTCTTAAATTATAAGTTTAATCGATTTTTCGAAAACTTAGTCATTTTTTCTTTTATTTATATTTTCGAGTAAAACAGAAATGACAACTCTGCTGGGTATTTAATTAAGTTCTTACCATAAGATTTGACTTATTTGACTAATTGTTATTAATTGCTGAATTGTTTATCTGCACTTAACGTGTTTAAATTGATATAACTGTCATTGCATTCATGGTATTTCCTATTGTATGTATAGTATATTAAAGATGATTTCTGTATAATCGTAGCCAAACTTTTTATACTCAACCCTTTTCCAGAATGATCGGCGATTTACTGGTACGTCATGCGTCCAATGGTTGTCGTGAATTCCAGCTTATGTTGTCCACTTGGGTTCCCGGTCTTTCAAAAGCCACTCTTAGTCAACTAGCATAAAGCGAAACTAAATCCCAATTTTTAGCGCTTTATGAACTAAGCTGACCGAAGATCCAAGGCGTGTTGGGCCCATTAGAAGCCCACCTTCTGTCTTTTTGGCTCATTTGCCAATAAAAAGACAATCATGCTTATGTGTTTAGTTGAAGGATGTATATGTCGATTTAAACAATTCAATTATCTATGGGGGTGAGGGTAACTTACCTTGTCTGTTTTTCTTGTAGGATGATTTCGATATGTGAGCCATTGAGGACCCGAATAGTGACCATACCCCATCCTTACCTCCAAGTTTGGTGGAAGTTCATGAATGCGGAAGACAAAAAGAAAGTGCAAAGACACATAGGCCATCTCCCGTCATTAATGGAAATGGTGGATTATCCCGCCCTTGATTGGAACGATGGTGAAATTTCGGGACAGCGACAACATGGTATTTCGGTTTGGGAAAGTAGAGTTGACTTCGACTATTGATGAAGTTCTTGCAAGTTATGAAAGTGTCGGAATGTGCAACAAGAGGAAACACCAACCTAATACTGATATTCTCTTTCCAAAGATATGGGGTTTTCACGAAATTAAAGAAAAACTTTCACTTGTCAAAGCTAAGTGGATGGACAGGCTTCCCGGGTCGAATATTCCACTTCAGAAGTTGTATTATCGATTCGAACGCGCAAAAGCTTACGAGAGGTTCAAAGAAGAGTTTCTCTCAGAAGAAAAATGGAAAGAAACACGCCCCCTCGGTTTTGCGATATGCCTACTTGGGACAATGGTGTTTCCCCAAGGACCAAACTACACCATTCATCCAAGTGTAGTAATGGTCACTCTTGCTATTTTTAATGGAGTAGGCTATGGATTGGCAAGAAATACTACAATTTGGCTCCTAAGATCCTTACTCACATTTATAGGGCACTGGATAGATGTAAAAATGACACATATTTCTTTCAAATGCGTAACCACACGTTACCCATATTATTAGTCAGACATCAAATTTGACTTTATAAACTCTAAGAGAAGTTTGATAGGAATGAATTGGAGCATTAGCGTCGGCATTCAGAAGACGCCAAAGTCATAACTCAGTTGAAGCAAGAGCTACGAAGAGCCAAGCAATGCATGTCAGAATTGGATGATAGTATGGAACAACAGATTCAGTCGGTGGAGTGGTTCAGGTATCAAGAAGGGTCTCGATTGGTAAGAGATCACCTATAGGCGAATATATATGCCATGTGGGAAGAGGTCATCATCGCTAAGAAGACCAGACTTGGTGAAGGATCTGGATGAGCTTGAAGTTTGTTATCATCCCCTGCGTGGGATTGCTTTATTTGTACTTTGCTTTGTAGTTTACTTTTCGAGCTCATTTCCCTAATTTTATGTTTGTCAAACATTTTTGTATGCTATTAATAAAATATTTTGGGGGATAATGAATTGGCTTAAAAAGACATATACATCCTTCAATTCGCTAGGCCTACCCTTGTCACAAAAGGGTCACATGTATGTCTCAGACGCGATATTTGTCTGTTTACTTGTGTGCTTTAATTTTTATGTGGTACGTTGCTCCGAATGAGGACATTTTTAGCCCACTTCTTGTCAAATAATTTCTGAAAAAATCTCTACAATACCAAATACAAGTCACTACTAAAATGTTCGACCAAAATTCCATGAGTCTTGAGTTTCTCAGCCGGAAATAAAATCCTTCTAAATCCTAAAACATTCCTCTGTCATCTCAGGAAATGTAAAATTGTTGCTAAGATGGAAATGGGCAAGAATGTCGAGGTGAAGATGTCTGAAGAGAGTCTAAGGATAAAACTGCGTCGATTTAAACAAGAGATTCGAGCGATGGGAGAAAGAAGAATAGAAGTAGAACTAGCCACCGCAGCTGCGCAAGCCAAAAGTACAGCACTAGACGCGGAGTTAGCGACTAAGATGACAAGATATGCTATTATGAACGAGGAGACAGTTGTTATGCGAAAGGAACATGATGTCTTCAACAATGATATAACCACGAGTCTTTAGAAAATACGTGGAAACTGCTCTTTTTTCAATCAAGAAGTCAATAGTGGTCCCGAAGACACTCACCCTGGAGCTACTGAAGAAGATACCGATAAGGAAATCATCTATATGCCTCCATTCTTGGGACGTCTGAAAGGAGGTGACAAAACGATCATTCTCCTAGCTTCTGAGCGGACACATAGGGTGGGCTTAAGAGTCATGCCGTGTGCTCTCATTTACGAGCACCTTAAGGCTTCACGCTTGTTGAAACCTCTCGAAGGATCCACTTTTGGGTTTGGGCATGAAAGCTCTCAAAAGACGTGTGCCTACCACCCGAACCAAAGAGGACACACTATAGAAGAATGTGTAGAGCCTAAGGCAGCGATCTGCAACCTGATCAACGTTGGGAAGATCCCGTATATGTCGGGTGAGAACACCATCCTTACCTGTGACCAACCGGAGCCCAGTATGCCGGTCACTGAGCACACCTTTTTTTTATTGGCATTTCTTCACGCCTTTTAAGAAAACGTTGTTGGATATCTACAGTTAGTTGGTTCAAAAAAGGGTCTTAGCCTCTATTAAAAAGGATGACGAAGAAATCGATCTAGTTTGAATTGAAATTTGGAAACCCTGCCCTTATCATGACGCCATAGATCACAACATTAAAAGGTGCCTCGGGTTTCGCTATGATGTGGAATCCCTCATCAACATGGGAAAGATTTAAGTTCAGTTTGTACCCCGTGATTAATGCATCAGTCAGAAGAAGAAGCTTTGATGAAAGCACCATCTATCTTTTAGGAGCTTTATTGTATGTTTTTTTATTTACTTTCCTTGTAATCAATCCAATGAATGAATGAAAATTAGAATTCCCCTTTGTATTCGAACTAGGTAGGGCCTGAATTCTCATTAGAAGATACATGCACAGTCTTTCAAGGCCCAGCCCTTATCTTTTTAAAATTCTCTTTTCCCCCTTTCATTCTACAAGGAAGCATTGAATTCACATCAACAGATGCCGAGAGATGCCGCAAAAAGACCTTAGCTCAACGCAATTTAACCTTTCTGAGTCACTAGCCTCAAAATAAAATGAGCAAATTCCTGCTTGTTCAAAAAAAATCAATCCCCATTATTTGTGGGTTAACATATTTTCAAACGAAGCAACTCTTATGTGTTTATATGCCCTTTATGTGATATCTTGCATTATTTGTCCTGAATCAAAACTAACAGATTTGCCTTTGAGTTGTTTTCTTCTATAGGTAGTTAGAACTGATTTGTATTGATAAGCTGGCTGATCATCCCTATTTTACAAGATCTAAGGCTCCTAAAGATTCCTTCCCTAGTCAAAACTCACAGAAGGGAAAAACAGTAATGGGTGATAACAATGAAGAGATTGGCCTTACCGATGTTGTCGTGGCTCAGCCCGTCATTGCTGATCAGAACAAACTAATTATGCAATTGATGCAACAGATCACCAAGATGAGGGTCGAAATGCAGAGAAGGCAAGATTTACCTAATCCGGGTTTTGCTTTTAATGCTCCAGTAGACGGAAGGCCTCCACTTCACTTTCCTCCTTCAAACGCGGAACAGGCTCAAAACCCACCCTCCAGGCCCGCTCAAAATCCCTCAATCATCGACCTAACCACCCGAAATCCCCATTTTGCCTCCGCCTCTTACCAAACACCACCTCCTCCTCAAAGTACCAACCACCAAGCGCCACTTCCTCCCTAAAATGCCAACCTCCAAGCTTATCCATCCTCTCAAAACCAAAACGTTAACCACCCGTACACTTCCCTCCATCACCAAAATTAGTATACCAACCCCCAAACTTTTCCTCAAAACTATCAAGCCCCTCAAAATGCCCAGGGTCCCTCCATTGCTCCACCCCTACCTCAAAAACCCACTTTCCAAATCCCGATCCCCAATGAGCATGACGTCAATAGTTCTGAGCTCGACTACTATGAGGATCGAGAGAGAGAGAGTGGAGGTCAAACGAATAGGACGTTAAGCTGGATATAAATGAAGAGATCTGAAAGGGCATGAAAGAGTTGCAGTGTATTCCTGAAGTCGCCGGTTTGAGTTATGAGGACTTATGCATTCATTCGAATTTGGACCTCCCGAAAGTGTTCAAGGTGCCAAAACTCGACGTTTTCAGAGGAATAGGGAACCCCTTAGCGCACCGGAAGGCCTACTGTGACTAGCTCGTGGGAGTTGGGAGAGATGAAGCTTTAATGATGCGGCTTTTTAGCCGAAGTCTGAGTAGAGAGGCTCTGTAATGGTTTACGTCTCATGAAACAAGATAGTGGCCTAGCTGGAATGCTCTATCAAAGGATTTTATTGAGTGGTTCGCCTACAATGTGGAGATTGTTCCTGATCGTTATTCCTTAGTTACAATGAAGCAGAAATCAAATAAAACTTACAGAGCATTTGCATACAGATGGAGAAAGGAGGCAGCTAGAGTTCGGCCTCCTATGTCTGAGAAGGAAATTGGCGAAGTATTTGTGCGGGTTCAACAACCCGAATATTATGATAGAATTATGTTGCTCGTTGGAGCAAGATATGCTGAGATAGTCAAAGTAGGTGAGACGCGGATTAAGAACCGGGAAGATTGCCCGTGTTGTTGCCTCTCCCGAATCCTCGGGTTTGTTAAAGAAGAAAAGAGAAGATGTGTCTTCTATCTCTTATGAGGGGAAGAAGACCCCAAGGAAATTCTCATGATACCAATGTCGTTTTTTACCTTCACAGAGTTCGTACCCGGCTTGTTATGCACAAGTTGATTACCAAAATACCCCTCCCCCAGTTATCAAAATACTCCCCCTCCTAGCTACCAAACTCCCCCTCCTATCTAACAAACTCCCTTTCCAGTTTACCAAACTCCATCTCATCACTAACTGAACGTCGCTCCCAACTGTGCTAACGTTCAGGCAAATTTCCAAAATTCTCTCCTAGTGTACCAAACCCCATCTCCACTTTACCAAAATACCCCTCGAACTACCAAGCTCCAAACCCAAATTACCAAACTAACTCATATCCCAGATATCAAGCCCCTCGCCCAAACTCCCCAAATTATCATCAAATGTCTCCTCCTCAACAAGGAAATTATGATACCCCCTGTCCTAAATTTGAGAAGAAGCCCGCTAGAATTTTCACTCCGCTCATTGAAAGCCGAACAAAGCTGTTTGAGCAATTAACTGCGACATGATATATTCATCCAGTGGGGCCCAAGTTGGTTGACACTAGCTCAAAGTTTTACGGACTTGATCAGAGGTTCGCATGTCACTCCAACGGTGTTGGGCATGATATCGAAGACTCTTGATCTTAGGCGTATTTATGCGCCTGATAACCAATTTATCCCATATATATAGCTAAGTTGAGAGCATTTTTAGTAGTCAGAATTAAGTTTTGAGGGTCTTGTGATGTCGATTCTTCTAACCAATATGATTAGATGTTTCAGGGTGAAAAACATAGAAGAACGAGCCAAAATAGGGCACCTGGTCAGAGGTCGGAAAATAGAAGACGAAGTTTCAGAGAAAAAGGGCTAAGAAGCTGGAGAATACACCACGAAGGAGCATCTCCGCGTCGCGGAACCCAAAATGCGTATGCAAAAGTGGAATTCCACTTAACAGTGGAGTGCGCGATGGGAGCGCGTCGCAGAGAGGGTTCATCTGCGTGTTACTATAGGCGAGGGAACTGGTCCGCGTCGCGGACCTGGACACCAGAAATTGGTCACGTGTTTTATTTTAGACTATAAATTGTTTAAGTGTATTATTTCATTAGATATTCAGTTTTATATAAACGGGAGAGTAGCGATTTGGGTGATTTGGTTAACCCTTTCTAGGGCTTTTCTTCTACTCCTTCATTTTGGTAAACTCTTTCATGATCCATAAACATTACTTGATGATCTTTTGTTCTATGAGTAGCTAAAGTCCCTTTTTCTAGGGTTGCAGCTACAATTAATGGTATATTAGTATTTGTTTCTATCATGAGATAGGCTTTCTTGTGATTTATGCTTACATTCTTGTTTAACTATCTTAATACATGATCAACATTAAGATACACTTGTTGTCTGCTCTTGAACTCGGAAGATGAATAGAGGGATAGACCAAAGAATATGAGAAGTGTGTTCACTCTAGAGTAAAATTAGAGTGTTTTGTAGATGGGATAGTCTTATACCTATATACCGCGCTTGATTAATATGCAAGGAGATAGCTTAATGCTCTGCCATTGGTTCATGTTTATCCCCGCTCAACGATGTAGTTAGGCTGTCAATGGTGGTAGGCGATTAGAGGTTGGGAGACCATGATCGTAAAATGAACCTTGCAAATCCATAATGATCATAAAATAAACCGGAAATCGGGTTATGCTGCAACACTAGATTACTTTCCCATATTGTGAAATTATTTTGTTTAAAACTTTTTGATTGTAGTACTTAATTTGCGAGATTGTTCAACTTAGAAATTATAATCAAGTTTCTAAAATTGTTTGCCGCATAAGTAAATGTATTTTAAACTTAACAAAGTTGTTGTCTGTGATTTGAAGTCCTTTGGATTCGATAATCCGGCTCGAAAGAGTCGATGTACTACTTGAGTGACCACGTGCACTTGCGTGTGCTTTTGGATGCAACAAGTTTTTGGCGCCGCTGCCGGGGACTTTAAAATCGACAGATATCTAATTTTTGAGGGTCTAAATTATTTGTACAAGTGTTGACAACTTGATCTTAGCTCTTCATTTCACAGGTTGTGTCAGGTTTGAACACTGGAAGACAACCAGGACTTGGTAGAGCCTTTAGCTGAACCGGAGAGATTTGTTCGTTATCGGAGAAAGCAAAGAAGACTCACTTATCATGTACCTCTTGTGGCTAGTGAACCAGATACTTCAGAAGAAAGGAAGGATCAAGACCCACCGGTAGTGATGGCAGAAATGAAAGTGAGGGATGTGGCAATCCCACGAACCATCAATGTTACCTCATGTATCCAGAAACCTGCACCTGGTGGGAGGTTTGAATTGAAGCAGAACATGGTGCAACTATTGCACACAAATGGGCAGTTCACGGGTCTATCTCGTGAGGACCCACGAGTGCATATCCAGAATTTCCTCGAGATCAGTGACACATACACTCCAACGGGAGTGAACTCTGATTATGTGAGGCTCATATTATTCCCTTTTTCTCTGCTGGGGGAAGCAAAAAGATGGCTGAACTCTGATCCCGCAAATTCCATAACAACTTGGGATGATCTTGCCCAAAAGTTTTTGATAAGGTCTTTTCCATCCGGTAAAACAGCCAAGCTGAGAAGCGACATATTAAGCTTCCGACAGAAAGGAAGGGAAAACTTGTACCAGGCTTGGGACAGGTTTAAGTCCCTGCTGCTAAGCTTCCCACATCACCATTAAGCTAACGAAGTGTTGGTCCACACCTTCATTGAAGGGTTGGAACCAAACACAAAAATTTAACTTGATTCTGCTGCAGGTGGACAAGCTTTGGAGAAGACATATGCTGAGCTGTTTACATTACTTAATAGAATTTCATAGGGTAACCTCGAGTGGAATGGCGGAGGAGCTAAACCAATCGTACAGAAGACTGCTGGAGTGTTGGAAATGGATGCAGTAACAGCTTTGTCAGCACAGATCGCAGCAATGCAGAATATGATGACTACTTATTTCAGCAACATGTCGCTAGGACAACAACAAGCCCAAGTTAATGTGGTACATCATCACAAACTTGGTGTGAAGTATGTGGAGGTGGAGATCACAGAGCCGAGGTATGTGAAGCAAACCCAGACTCTGTTCATTTTGTAAGTAATGCTTAACGAGGAGGAAATCACCAGAGCTATGGAAATGCCTACAACCCAAGCTGGCGGAACCACCCAAACTTTTCATGGGGTGGCAATCAAAGCCAACATCAAGGACAGAACCAATACAGACCACAGAGTAGTGGACAACAGTACCATCAACAAAGCCATTGAAATCAGCAAAATCATGGTAATCAGCAGGCTGCCAAGCAAAGTGATATGAGTGTGGAAGACATGATAAAAAAAATCATGGTAGATCAAGCTAAATTGGCAGCAGATGTTCGAAATAATCAATTGGCAACTCAGAACTTGGAGAAACAGTTTGGGCAGTTTGCTAGTTCTCAAAATTCCCGACCACAAGGGGGTTTGTCGGGAAATACTGACTCGAACCCGAAGCAGGTAAATATTGTGAGCACTCGGAGTAGTCATCCATTGGTGGAGTTGATGCCAAAGGGAAAAGTAGCTGAAGAAAAAGGAACATATGTATATGAAGCAAAATCAAGTGAACAAAGGGTGAATGAGGAACCAAAAGTAAAACCACTTCCTCCCTTCCCACAGAAATTCATGTAATAAAAGGAGGAGGAGTGTTTTGGTAAGTTTATTGAATTGCTTAAACAGGTACATGTTAACTTGCCTTTGATAGATGTGTTGCAGGGCATTCCTAAGTTTGCCAAATATGTGAAAGATGTGGTAGCCAACAAGAACAGATTGGCTAAATATGCAACAGTAGCACTCACGGAGGAGTGCAGTTCTAGGATCCAGTGGCAAATGTGTTGAGGCAAGAGGTTTGTGCGATTTGGGTGCAAGTATCAATTTAATGCCTACTTCTATCTTTCTCAAATTGGGACTAGGAAAACCCAAGCCCACAACCATTATGTTACAGTTAGCGAACCGTTCAGTGTCAAGGCCAGATGGTGTTATTGAAGACATCTTGGTGCAAGTGGGAACTCTGATTTTCCCCGTGGACTTTGTCATTCTGGATTTTGAGCCTGACCCAGAGGTCCTATTTATTTTGGGACGCCCATTTCTAGCCATCGAAGGTGCATTAATTGATGTGGCAGCCGGTAGACTCACAATGAGAGCTCATGACAAGGTTGAGGTATTTGATGTATACAAGGCAATAAAGTTGCTTGCAATATATGAGGAGTTGTCTGTAATTACAATCATTGATGAAGCTATGGCATCTAAATATGTTGAAGCCCAAGACCCTTTAGAGAAAGTGCTAATTGGGCAAGACATTGAGGGAGATGTTGTAGCCCAGGAGTTGGCTAACGTCCTAAATGTCCCGAATGTGAATATGCTTCGCAAGTTCGTGGAGCCCTTAAATAGAGTCCTGGGACCACCTCTGAAGCCTTTGATTGAGGAAGCACCAAAGTTGGAGTTAAAGGCTCTCCCTTCTCATCTCAAGTATGCATTCTTAGGTGCTAATGAATTTTTACCTGTAATCCTTTCTTCTGCTTTGTCTGAATTGCAGGTTGAGGCATCTCTAAAAATATTGAGGAAGCGGAAAAGGGCAATAGGATGGCAGATGGCTGACATACATGGCATCAGCCCAACTTTATGCATGCACAGGATATTCATGGAGGAGGGGCACAAGTCAATTGTGCAACCGCAACGCAGGCTAAACTCAGTGATGAAAGATGTGGTGCACAATGAGGTGATCAAATAGCTGGATGCGGGTATTGTCTATCTAATTTCAGACAGTAAGTGGGTCAACCCAGTTCAGTGTGTGCCTAAAAAAGGAGGCATGACAGTGATCACTAATGAAAGAAATGAGTTGATTCCAACCAGGACAGTGACAGAATGGCGAATATGCATGGATTACAGAAAATTGAATAAAGCTACCAGAAATGATCACTACCCGGTCCCTTTTATTATTTCCTGGATGGCTATTCAGGATACAACCAAATAGTGATTGCACTAGTGGACCAGGAGAAAACTACATTCACTTGCCCGTATGGGACATATGCTTTCAAGAGAATGTCGTTTGGGCTATGTAATGCTCCAGCCACTTTCCAAATATGCATGATGGCCATCTTCCACGATATGGTTGAAGATTTTGTGGAAATATTCATGGATGACTTCTCAGTATTTGGGGAGACTTTTGACAGGTGCTTGGAGAATTTTGACAGGGTTTAGGGTTTGGAGAATTTAGACAGGGTGCTGGCTAGATGCGAGGAAACGAATCTCATCCTAAACTGGGAAAAATGTCATTTCCTAGTGAATGAAGGGATTGTGTTGGGTCATAGGGTGTCAAATAGAGGGCTGGAAGTTGATCGTCCCAAAGTGGAAGTAATCGAAAAGCTACCTCCCCCAATTTCTGTTAAAGGGATGCGAAGTTTTTTGGGTCATGTTGGTTTCTACAGGAGATTCATCAAGGATTTCTGTAAGATTGCAAGGCCCATATGCAGTCTTTTAGAGAAGGAGATGAAATTTGTATTTGATGAACAATGCATGCAAGCTTTTGAAGATTTGAAGAAGAAGCTAATAGAAGCTCTAATCCTAACTTCCCCAAATTGGGAGTTTTCTTTTGAACTAATGTGTGATACAACTGATGTGGTTGTGGGAGCCGTGTTGGGGTAAAGGAAAGAGAATGTGTTTCACTCAATATATTATGCAAGCAAGACACTGGATGCGGCCCAAACCAACTACACAGTGACTAAAAAAGAAATGCTTGCCTTGGTTTATGCTTTTGACAAGTTTAGGTCTTATCTGGTAGGTACTAAAGTTGTTGTTTATACTGACCATGCAGCTATCAGGTACTTGTTCAACAAGAAGGATGCAAAGTCGCAGTTAATCAGGTGGATTCTATTGCTGCAAGAGTTTGACATCGACATCAAGGACCGAAGAGGTTTTGAAAACCAGATTGTAGACCACCTGTCAAGATTGGAGCGCTCATCATATGTGGGAGAGCAAGGTCAGATTAGGGAGGAATTCCCTGATGAACAACTATTGGCGCTAGAGTAGAACGAACTACCATGGTATGCTGACATTGTTAATTATTTGGTTAGCGAATTGTTTCCACCAGGTGCAACCACCCATCAAAAGAAGAGGCTTATTTATGCCGCTCGGTTCTACATATGGGATGAGCCTTATCTCTTTAATCAACGGCCGGACAAAATGATGAGGAGGTATGTTCCTGAGTCCAAAATGAAACAAGTGATGGATAGTTGCCACTCGTTTGCATATGGGGTCATCATGGAGGTGAGCGCACTGCACATAAGGTGTTTCAATCAGGTTTTTTTTGGCCTACGTTGTTTAGAGATGCTGCAGGTTATGTGAAAAGTTGTGATCAATGTCAGAGCATGGGGTCTATTTCCAGACGACATGAGATTCCCTTGCACAACATCTTCGAGGTTGAAATATTTGATGTCTGGGGGATCGACTTTATGGGGCCATTCCCTCCATCGAATGGAAATCAGTACATACTCGTGGTTGTGGACTATGTGTCAAAATGGGTTGAGGCAGTGGCGTTGCCGACCAACGATGCTAAAGTGGTGTTGAAGTTTCTAAAGAAGCACATCTTTACTCGGTTTGGAACTCCTAGAGCAATAATAAGTGATGGAGGGACACACTTCATAAATCAATTGGTGAAGAATATCTTAGCTAAGTATGGACTCAGACACAAGGTAGCTACAACATACCACCCTCAAACGAGCGGCCAGGTAGAAGTGTCAGAAAACAGTGAATGCCCAAAGGAAAGATTGGGCAATGAAGCATGATGATGCCTTATGGGCATACATGACCGCTTATAAGACCCCGATAGGGACTTCTCCCTATCACTTAGTGTTTGGTAAAGCATGTCACCTTCCAGTTGAATTAGAACATCAGGTTTATTGGGCAATGAAGAAGTTGAACCTGGACCAAGAACTAGCAGGGAGAAAAAGAATGGGTCAGCTACATGAATTGGAGGAATTCAGACTCCATGCTTATGAAAATGCTAAGCTCTATAAGGAGAAGACCAAACGATGGCATGATAAACATATTGTGCCTCAAATTTTTGAGCTTGGGAAAAAGGTATTATTGTTTAACTTTACATTGAGGTTGTTTCCAGGTAAGTTGAAGTCAAAATGGAGCAGACCATTCGAGGTGGGGTGCATGACTGACCACGTCGCTGTAGAGTTATGGAATGAAGGAAGGCAATCCATGTTCATTGTGAATGGACAAAGGGTGAAGCATTACTTCGGACAAGAGGTGGTTCGACAAGAAGAAAGTCTGGAGTTGAGCAATGAATGAGGGGAGATGAGTCGTGCCGCGACGTTAAATTAGGCGCTACTCGGGAGGCAACCCGAGACTTTGTAATTTAGAAGATAGTCCCATTGTATTTTATTTGAATAGGCTAGTTGATTTAATTTTAGTTATAGGTTAGTGTAGTAATCTTAAAAGTTGTAACTTGTAATTTAAAGAGAAAAAACAAACAATTTTTGGGGCGAGAAAATAGTGAAGTTTGCGACCTTACCGCGTTGCAGACTTGTTTCTGCAAGGGGACAACCCCAAGCAAAGTTGAGCGTGTAAACCAGTGGAGTCCGCGACAGGAGCGCGTCGCGGACTTGTTCCCTCCATGTGATGGATTCCCCAGGCAAAGCTGCAAAAATAACAATGCATGTCCGTGACAGCTCCGCGTCGTGGACGTGGTAAGTTTTCAGGTAATTTCATTTAAAAAGTTGGGTTTTACCCGACTAAAATGGTTGAACCCGACCCCTATTCCCTTTAATCCCTATATCCGCCCCTTCAACTCTATTTTCTCTCCTAAACTTCTTATTCCCCTTTTTCCTTCTACCCTAACTCTTCCCAAAAACAAATCCGTGTCGCGAAGTTGGAATTCCTCACTATGTTTTTCAGTTTTTGTGGATCTACACACGACAGGTAAGTAGCCTACGCTCTATTGTTTCTTCCGATGGATGATTTACTTAAGTTAGAGCTAATATTCATGTGGGTGGTGGTTAAGTTAGTCTAGTATGCTTAAATTGTTGTTCTTTGTGGTTTTTTTCTTAATTACTACAAGTCTAGGGTGGCAAATAGGTTATGAGGGTAGTGATTAGAGTAGAAGGATGTGTGTTGGTTCGAATTCTTGAGTAGAATCTGAGATGTTTGGGTTTCTATGTTTGGATTGGGGTGCATTGGTGAATCATATGTTGAAAATACCATTGGGAAGTCTGAGTACCGTGGTATTTGTGAAGTTGTGCTCAAGAATAGGTGTGGGGTGGCCCTCTATTATTGAGCCTAAATAACTGATATGAGTTTTGTCTAATTGCAGGTTACCATGTCTAGCACATAAAGGTTGGGCAAAGTGGTGGCAACTAGCAGCCGTAAGTCCCAAGAGGACAAACTCAACGCTACGGGGCCAAGGCTGTCTCATCGGAGGGCAAGAAGTGGTACAAATCACACACAGAAGCCAAGTACTTCTCGGATGTGTTACTTGATGATGTCAACCTAGAGAGAGAGTTCCCACACATTATCCGTCGCCTGCAAGAGCTGCACATGGATTTTATTTTTCAGGATCCATCCAAGTGTAATGTTAGTGTGGTGCGGGAATTCCACGCAAATTGGAAGCCCGATACACGTTCTCACTTTGTAACCGTGCAGGGCATGAAGGTCCCTCTAACACCTTCAGCTATAAATTAAATATTGGTTACTGCAGATGCCCCTTCTGATGTCTTCACGGGGATCAATATCAGCCCTCCGTATCAACAGATTCGACATGCTTTGTGTAGGGCGCACTCCACTGCGAAATGGATTCGGCATGGGCACCGTGGCTATCACCAGTCATATCCTTATGCTCACATGAATCGGGAAGCTCGGGTATGGCTAAAAATTGTCATGAATAGTCTAATACCAGGGCTGCATTTTACCAAGGTGACGAGAGATCGTGTATGCTTGGTTTATGCTTTAATGAAGGACCTACCCATCAATGTAAGAGCAGTGCTAAAATTGTCCATGCGCAAGGCTAGAGTACATCGAGGTCGAAGGTATGCATTTGGGGAACTAATTACTAATTTATGCAGGCGAGCTGGAGTTCCAGAAGAGAGTGTAGACTACATGGTGCCTCTGTTCCCAACACCCCTAGATGTAAGAGCAGTGCTAAAATTGTCCATGCGCAAGGCTAGAGTACATCGAGGTCGAAGGTATGCATTTGGGGAACTAATTACTAATTTATGCAGGCGAGCTGGAGTTCCAGAAGAGAGTGTAGACTACATGGTGCCTCTGTTCCCAACACCCCTAGATGTAAGAGCAGTGCTAAAATTGTCCATGCGCAAGGCTAGAGTACATCGAGGTCGAAGGTATGCATTTGGGGAACTAATTACTAATTTATGCAGGCGAGCTGGAGTTCCAGAAGAGAGTGTAGACTACATGGTGCCTCTGTTCCCAACACCCCTAGATGTAAGAGCAGTGCTAAAATTGTCCATGCGCAAGGCTAGAGTACATCGAGGTCGAAGGTATGCATTTGGGGAACTAATTACTAATTTATGCAGGCGAGCTGGAGTTCCAGAAGAGAGTGTAGACTACATGGTGCCTCTGTTCCCAACACCCCTAGATGTAAGAGCAGTGCTAAAATTGTCCATGCGCAAGGCTAGAGTACATCGAGGTCGAAGGTATGCATTTGGGGAACTAATTACTAATTTATGCAGGCGA
>JAJOOR010010891.1:0-41533 GCA_036250505.1 Solanum acaule
GTAAGACTATTTCATTTAACTATTGTCACGTCTTTTTATAACTTGAAGCAAAATTATTTATTTAGCTACAGTATTTTGTTTCAAATAACTTATTATGGCTAACAGGTTATTATTGCTACAATTACTTTTATTGCGTAGCAAAAAGGTTATAATAGCTATTAAATTTGATTGTAGCAGTAAAATTGTAGCTATTTTGATAATTATTGCCACGATTGTTAGCAATTATAGCAAATATAAGGATTTAGCTTTGTCAACTTAATATTTGTGGCTAAGAAATTTGATGATTTTTTTAGATAGCCACGAAATTTGAATTGTTATGGCTATTACTAAGTAATAGCTACGATTTTCAAATTTATAGCTTAGATTTCGTAGCAATAAGTATGTTTTCTTGTAGTGAAAGTGCATAATGTGTTCTTCTCTACTATTAAAACTCTTCGAACTGACAATGGCTATGAATTCATCAACCATTCATTTCACAGTATGTTATCTGAGTTTGGAATTCAGCAACAAACCTCTTGTGTGTACACTCCTCAGCAGAATGGACTGGTTGAAAGAAGACATAGAACTATACTTGAGATGGCAGGTCTATCAGATTTCAATCAGCAATGCCTATGCACTTCTGGGAAGACTATATGAGCATTGATGTTTACTTACTGAACAGGCTTCCATCCAGAGTGATTGGGAACAATACTCCTTATGAAATGTTGTATATGGATCCTCCAACTGTGAGCCATTTGAAGGTCTTTGGATGTTTATGCTATGCCAGCAATCCCAGGGATCTTGACAAGTTTGTTGCTAGAGCTATCCAGTTGTTCTCATGGGCTACTCACAGTCACAAAAGGGCTATAAATTATATGATCTAGCCATTAAATCATTTTTTGTAAGAAGAAATGTGGTGTTCAAAGAAGATGTTTTCCCTTTCAAACACTTGCAGAGTTCACTATCTCATGCCTTTCCTGTCCTAGATCTTCTTTCTCCAGAGAATCATCACCTAAGTGTTACCAACAAGAACATTCCACTTCTAGTTCTTCTACACAGGATGTGATTGATCACACACTTCCTGATCCCAGTTTTTCTACACAGACACCAATGCTTCCTCCCATCAGGAAATCCACAAGACCTCATAGACCTCCAAGTTGGTTGCAGGACTATGTATCTACTCCAAAGGCCTCTTCATGTCTGTATCATATTACCTCATATGTCTCATACTCCAATGTGAGTCCAGGTCACCTGCAATCATTGTCCTCTTATACTTGCCATCATGAACCTCAGTCTTTCAAAGAGGCTTCTCTTAACCCTAGATGGATCACAGCTATGCAGTTGGAGATTGCTGCTCTTGAGGACAACAACACTTGGACTATTATAGATTTACCTCTTCATAAGTCTCTAATTGGCTGTAAGTGGATCTATAAGATCAAGTACAAAGCCTCAGGGGAAGTAGAAAGTTTTAAGGTCAGGTTGGTTACTAAGGGGTTCAGTCAAAAAGAGGGCATAAATTACACAAACACATTCTCACCTGTGGCCAAAATGGTCACTGTCCGGACAGTGATTGCTCTGGCTACCTCCAAACAGTAGTTCATCTACCAGACACAATGCTTTCTTGAGAGGTGATCTAATGGAAGAGGTCTATATGAAGCTTCATGAAGGGTTTGCTAGACAGGGAGGCTCTTCTAAGGTCTGCAAACTTCAGAAGTCTCTCTGTGGCCTAAAGCAGGCTCTAATACAGTGGAACAAAAAATTGACTGAAGCACTGAAAGTATTGGGATTCACACAGTTCCATTTTGTTTACTCACAATTCACTAAGAAAAATGGAAGTGATATCACAGTAGTGCTTGTATATGTTGATGATCTCATAGTCACAGGAAGTAATCACAACTTAATCAAACAAACAAGGACTGAACTGCAGACTAAGTTCAAAATGAAAGACCTTGGTGAATTAAAGTTCTTTCTGGGCATTGAGGTAGCTAGGTCAAAGAAAGGGATAGTCATGTCACAAAGAAAATATGCTCTTGAACTTATTGAAGAAGCAGGACTGAGTGGATCCAAACTAGCTGGAACTCCTCTAGAACAAAACTTGAAGCTTACTTCTGAAGAATATGATCAGTTCATCAAAAAGTCAAGGATCCTGGTCCCTATCAGAGATTAGTGGGGGGGGGGGGGGTTATTGTATCTAATCATGACAAGACCTAACCTATCATTCACAGTTCAAGTACTGAGCCAGTTTATGCACAGTCCAAAAACCTCACATATGGAAGCAGCCTTAAGAGCTGTGAGGTACATCAAAGGAGCACCTAGCCTTGGATTGTTTATGCCAGCAGAATCTACAAACAAACTATCCATATATTGTGACTCAGACTGGGGAGCATGTCTACAGACCAGGAGGTCAGTCACAGGTTACTTAGTCAAGTTTGGAGAAGCTTTAATTTCCTGGAAATCAAAGAAACAAGACACAGTGTCCAGAAGTTCTGCAGAAGCTGAATTAAGAAGCATGGCCTCAGCAACTGCAGAAATCATCTGGCTGACTGGTCTGCTAAAGGAACTAGATGTTGAAGTCCAAGTCCCTACTCAGCTGATGTGTGACAGCAAAGCAGCAATACAAATTGCTGCAAATCCAATCTTTCATGAAAGAACTAAACATATAGATATAGAGTGCCATTTTGTGAGACAGAGAATTCTGCAGGGAATGATCAGAACCAACAATGTTCCTACTAAAGAGCAACTAGCTGATATTTTGACCAAAAGTTTGGGCAAGGCACAACATGAGTACTTACTTAGTCTACTTGGTATGAAAGACCTGTTTGATCCATCAGCTTGAGGAGGGGTGTTGAATGATGGAAACCATCTCAAGCTATGTGAAGAAAGGATAGTTTGGTCTTTAAGTAAGTTAGGTATTTTGTATAAAGTTTGTTACAAAGCTGTTAGAGTTAGTTAGGAGGTCACGTCACTAGTTGGTTAGTTGATTAACTATAAATTGTACATTGTACTCTACAAACAATAGAGCTTCCAGAGAATTATTTCTTCTTCCTCTAGAATTGTTCAAATATGTAGGTGCTTTCTGAGCTTAGTAGATTCATCCATGGCTGCTAACAATCTTGATGGTGATGCTTATGATTGGTTCCAATGGTTATATCACAACAAACAATTTTTTTAATTGGAAACATTTCACCGAGAAATTGGCCCTGCATTTTTGCAATGACTCTAACATGATCAATGACAACGTCAACACTGCCCTGGATATGATGCAGAATTTGGACGAGAACTACTCTTATATACTTTGCAAACTCGACAATATCCAACGTGCACTATCTGCTTGCTCCGAGTCATTAGTTGCAAATCCTGTGCTTTTAGATGTGGACTCATCTTGCAATGATAAGGGGGATCCTGCCTTGTATTTTGATGAATATACTCATATCTTTGAAGATTTAGTGGCCCTTGGTTCAGACACTGCTGATGTGTGCAATCAGCCCTCACTTCAGGCTTGTGTTATCCAAACACATATGCAGGTTCTTTTATCTGACCTCTCATGTATGTGATTTGAACGATGGAATAGTAGAGGAGGTGAATGATGAAACATTAGAAGAGGTCGCATGAATATCCGCTTACAAGGTGTTTGCTGAAATATCTTAATAGGGATATTGACGTGGAAGTTGTCGATTCAATGAAAAATGATGTGGTAAAACTTGAAACCTAGGTGTTCGACGAAAGGTTTCACACAATTTCTACAATTAAGTGTGATTTCAGTAATTTTTGAAATATGGTTTGTACTCCCTTATATGCTCTCAACTTATAGTTTCAGCGATGGTATAATTGCTTACTTAAGTGAACTCGACACTACTAAACTTCCATTATCCTTCTATCAATTTCCACCCGATCAATTTAAATTAGACTTTCCATTTGATCCTGTTCTAATATGCTTACCACATTTCTTGGCTGTGCAAAACTTTATTCTTTCATGGTTGTAGATGATTTCAATGAGATCATTAAAATAATCGTATGTCATGTTGATTCCATGTCGAGTGATCAATGTACTCAATTCCCTTATGCTTCCGGTGTGAATCTGTTCATTGTAACCCCTGGTGGACGCCTCCAAGTTCATCACTTGCACCCTGCCACATCTGTACATACTTTTTTACTCGTGATGGACACATTTCAACTTTTTGGGTCAATTTCCTACATTCGTTCCACTATCGAACTGCTGAATCTCTGATTGAAAATGAATCAACTCTTTCTATTTGGGATCCTGGAATTACTCCCGAGTACATGACTATAATAGATCCTACCGAAAATGTGGAGGCACAGTGTATTGAAGTAATTCGAAAAAATGGAGTTGTTCTCTTTTTTGGTTTTCTAATTGGGAGCAATTAGGTCGTGTCGATGCCATGTATATTTCTCTACGTTTCCAGATTTTGGAGCGGTTAGTGGGGAACCAATTGGGGACTATACGAAGGCAGGACAAATGGATGACGTTGAGTTCTCCTTCTTATTTTGTGTACAGTATTTTCAAGAAAGCTCTATACAGCCTCTCACCAACCAATAATTCAGACTAGAGCATGATTCTTCAACCTTACTCATATTCCTCACCAGTCACATTGTGGGGTGAACAAGTTTGTGGACTTGTATGGAAACATGTAGGCACTGTCTTGAATCTGATGTTACTATTTATCATCACCTATAGAGGAGAACACTTTGATACACGATACTATAGAGGAAACGAGTATATTGGCAAGGTCGAAAGACCATATCAGAGTATATTGGCGGACAAGGCATACATCAGTGGCTTGGTTGCTTCTGAGGTCATGTGTTCTCCTTGCGAATCTGCAGCTGTTGTTACATTTGCTACACAATTTATGGGTGCTAAAGCTTACATTGCAGTGGTGTTTGGAAGTAGCTTGTTTGCACTTGAGGTATTTGGTTATGAGCAAGCCATCTTTTATGTTGTTTCCAGGTTAGTGGTTGTTGCAGGAAGTATAAAAGATAGCATACTATATTTTGCCAACATTGCACAATTGGTCTTGGCTACAATTGGTAGGGAGTGCGCTTCTAACATTGTTCTTGACTCGAACCTTGAGGACAAGGTTCTTATTGAGGACGAGTCCAGCCCGATGTGGATACCAGGGTCACGAAAGTAGTTATTGGGCTGACAAGAGCTATTGGGCTGAGAACAAGTAATAGGGCCAGGTTAATTTGGGATCCGGGTTGAGAAGTGAGTGTGGGAACGGTTCCATCAAAAAGGGTAGTGGTATGTGATTTAGGGATTATGCACATTGTTGAGAAAAATGTCTAGTCCTCTCATCCCCTTTCTTTGAGTCTATGCTTCTCATCTCCCTTCTAGTTAACTTCTACAATAGTTTTCTTTGTTAGTTCTATTTTCCATTGTAACTTCGAGTTTAGTGATTATAATATTTGAATGTTTCTATTGTGAAATTTGAGTTGTTACACTGTCTATCAAGATTTGTTTATAATATGGAGTGTAATTGTCATTAATATTCCAACTACATGGATCTGGGCTTTTTGGAGGGGGTAGGGAAGACAGATTTGTATTTTCAATATTTATATATATCCATAGATGAATGGATTGTCGAAATGGTTTTTTTGAGATAGAAGGCAGAGATTACTTCTTTTGTTTTGTATTTTATTTTGTGCATTCCAATTTCTATTAACAGTTTTCATATTGGCATCTGTGGATAATTTTGAAACATACATGAAGGTTAAATATGCTATTTAAATTTAGGATCTTACGTGTTTTTATTGAAAAAATCAGTTCGTTGAGAAAGATGAATTGTTGCAACATATAAATATTATATAAATAGCATATATAGATATATATTTCTCATACATAATTATACATCATATATACATATTTATACAATTTTGATACATTATGATCATTTTATTGAATTTTTTTTTGTTTTTACAGTTACGTAAGAAGTCCTCATGTGTTTGCCTCAAACATCTCCATCCTACGTAGCCTAAGAGTTTTTATATAAAACCCAAATCCAGGACGAGTTTAATTAAGCCCAATAGTAACTAATACATTATGGGGATTGTGAAATTGAGTTCCATCCAACGTGTAGTCTAGTCTGATCAACTTTATTAAGTTGATGAAATTTCAAAATTACATCTTTTAAATAGGAATTATTATCTAATGCAATTGATTATGCTAAAGAATTACATCTTATAGCGGTATTTTTAAATAATTATCGAACATAGCTATATTTTTACATTTTATAATAGACATACATGTATGCACGCATCTGTATCAGTCTATATACATTGATGTATATACATTTTCTAGTTAAGAGTTTGAATTGGGGTTTAGAAGAAGTATAACTTACAAAATGACTATAGTTTTAGGGTTATTAGATTGATATAGCTAATATTTTGTGCTTTTGTTTTGTCTTGTATTGCTTTGCTTTCCTAGTAAAAACAATTGAAAAAATTAAAAAGTTAGTTGGATGAAGAAATGCCGAGATTCCAACATTTTACTAACACCACTATGAAGAAAAAATCCAAGAAATTGAAAGAAAGAAAAAAGTGAACTTTGATCTAGGCCTAGAATATTTCACCTAGTAAAGTATATGAAGGAATGTTGAATTTTTTTTTAGAATTTAGTAAGGATTTGATCATGTTTCATTATGAAATTTGATTAACGAAAATAGTTTTTTTGTTTTTCAAGTGAAAAATAATATTTGAAAAATAGAGTTGTATGAGTAATTTGGAGTGAAAATACATTTTTATTGTTTTCAAATTCTTGAAATTTTAGAATTCAATTTCAAGTTAAATTCTGAGACTTTATGATCAAACATGATTTTTGAAAAATTCCAAAAAAGAGTGAAAAAATTTCATGATCAAAGGCCTTAAGATATTTCAGATTATTGATAGCATGTGATGACATGTCAATCAATGATTATTGGTCATTTAACTAGAGACATTCATTTGAATTAGTTTTGTCGAATAATCTGTTGGAAAACATTTATTGCGACATCAAACGAGTAATGGCTCAAATAACTACAGTGAGTACTTCTTCTGCCCATAGTGGTGGTCAGCCGAAAATTTTTCGTTTTTTTTATTATATATAAAGTTTATTCTTACTTTATATTAATTGGATATGACATTTTAAATATTCTTAAAAACAATAGAGAGTAAAAATCCACTAATAAGGCAATGCACAAAACTTACACGACGCCTATTCCTAATGTTTCAAGTTCTTGAATCCTTACAACTATATTTATGCGAGTGGCCTATTATGCTTTAAACGAAGCTCTTATTTCATTAAAAAAAATATTTTAATTAAAAATTAATATAAAAATTTGTGATGTTCATTTATTTTATGATAAGATCTAATAAAGGATCTTTTAAAATATTTTTGAAAGAAATAAAAATAAAATCCTAAAATTTTAGTACCGTTTTTAGTGGAATAAGATTTTCTTTTATAAATAGGAAATTCTCTATTTTTACTTCTCTTTCTCTTATTTTTATAACAAAAATAGTTTAGTAAATATTTTAATTTGAAGTTTCAATGGACTTAAGAAAATATTTCAGTAGAGTATCAAAAATAAGTTTGACGTTTTAAAGTAAACCTAAAACCGTAGATCAATTTGAATCACTACTTGTTAATTCTATTTAAAATGTTTTTTATAATTTAGTTAAATATTGTTTTGTTTCATTTTAATTTTCTGTGCATCTAATAATTGGATTTTTTAAAATTTATCATTCAAAGTTTGAACATCCAGACACTGAGTGACAGACATCATTTCTTGGTATAAAGGAAGTCTCTCTCAGCTTCACTTTGTTTGATTGAGAATGAAAGTTATAAAAAAAGAGTTTTTGTATCTTGCCAAAAAATTAAAACTGAAGTATTTCTAAATATAAAAGAATTTTACTCTTTTAGTATATATATATAAAATAGATCTAAGATTAACATTTATTTGAAAACAATGGTAGTACTTATTTGATAAGAGCAAGAGAATTTCAAATGTTTGGTTGGATTATGATTTTTTTTCTACCAGATGAGAAAAGAAGTGACAAGGCAAGGGTCTAATCACAAATTAAAAAAATGCCTTCAATTATGAGATTAGAAAAGAGAGAAGAAAGATAAGAAATTTTGAACTCATAAATCTTAATCATGAGTACTCTAGTCTATATTTGTGAATTGACACTGCCATGAAAAGAAAAAGAAAAAGATTAAGAAAACGATTGCTCATTTAATAATGTAGGAATCAATAATTATGCAGGTATCAAATAATGTAGTAATTAGTTATTAAGGAATTTACGTATTATTTTATGCGAGTATTAGTTATGTAGAAATTAGTTATTCATGATACTTAGAACTTGTCCCGTTGGTCCAATTGACTAGCATTGGTGAATGAAGGGAATGACTTTCGGCACGAATTTCTGATAGTGAACCTAATTATTATACCTTTGTGTGACCACCTTGTGAGTGGGTGAACCTAACCTGGCACCATTTGAGCCTAACCTTTTCTTTGAATGAAACATGAGCACAAATGTTTAGACCGGTTGTTGAAATTGTCATGTATTTCCCAGCTCTAACCTTCATGAAACATTGATTTGTTTGAATAGTCAACTTAGGCCAAAAGCCTAAGTTGGGGATGTGGTAAGAATGAGGAAAGAAACCGAGTTAGAAGTTCGTGAAATTCGTCCTTGGGAACATGTGATGAAGAAAAAGATGTAACCCCTCCATATAAAAAAATGAAGAAGAAAAGAAATGGGAAGAGAAAAGAGAAAGAAAGAAAAAAAATGATAAATTTGTATCCATTGTGCATTGTTGTGGAAATAAAAAGGGTGTCCGATGAGCTTTACCAAAGATTTTGTGTGCTATGAATACACCAATGATGAGTTGTGAATTTGAAAAGAATGAAAGAAAAGGAAAAGAAGTGAAACTTGAGTAATGTTTCATGAAGGTAGAGTCACCAAGCCGAAATGAGCATACCCTTACCCTCAGCCCAATTGCGAGCCTTGAAGTACCTTTTTGATCTTGCATAAGCCAAGTGATGTGTTGGATGGAAAATACGGGCAAACCTATGGGTAAAATCATGCATGTTTTTCTCATTGGGAGTGTGAGAGTTAATTTCGATTCCTTAATTTTAATTCTTGATTGACTTTGTGAGAGGGTGAAATCATTCTTGATATGAGGGCATTCTAATACTTTTGTTGGGTATGAATTTGCATTTAAAGTGAGTATTTGTGAGCATGAACTCTAATTGATGATGGCTAGTCATAGTTGGAAAGTTTGAGTGCACACTTGAACATTGCATGTTTGGATTGAACATTGTGTGCACTTTTATGTTGAGTCTCAAGGAGCACTACTTGTAGACATCCCTGTTGGCTTGATTGATCTTGTGTTTTATTTGAAGACAAGCAAAAGTTTAAGTTGAGGGTGTTGATGAGTCGGGAGTTTTGACTCATTTAGAGCTTGTTATTCAATGAATTAGTGTCCTCAATGCCTATTTTGTGTTAATAACTTATGTTAATTTGTTTATGTGTAGCAATGAAAGCTTCAGAACAAGACAAGGCTATTACAATGCTAAAAGAAGCAAAAATATTGGAAAAGCTGAAGAAAAGAAAGGTTGGAGCTCGCAAAAGCCACTCGACGACTCACCGAGTGACCCTCCAGCTCGCCAAAAAGTCCAGTGAATTGGCTAATGAACTAAGCCAACTCGGTGATTGAGGGAGCACTTCGGCGACGCGCTGAATGGAACAACGAGCTCGACCCAACTCACCAAAATGAACAAAACAAGTGGATGCAATAGGCAAGCCAAAATGCGAGAAGAAGTGCATGTCGGTGGATCGCCGAGTCGTTCGGCGATCCTGACTAATTTCGTCGAGTCGGACTGTGTACTGAAATTTTTGAAAACATATAAATTGATTTTTGAAGAGAGAAAATGGTGTCTTACACAGTTTTTTTTAGAGGGGGTGTGACTATGTAGTCAAATACATATTAGCTTATGAGTATTGTTAATTGCTAGTTTTATTGTTGTTTTGAAATGGGTTCAGTCGTTTATTCATGTTTTAATTTATGAGTTGAAGTTGCAAATTTAGTTCTAGTTTTAGCTCTCGAAACGTTTTTGCGAAAATTGCTTAGAGTAGAATAAATGACTAATAATTGTATTGATTTACGTCTTTACTATCCAACTTGATAAAGTGAATTAAGTTAAGGAATTGGGTTGTTTGTATTGCTAAGCTTGTTGAGGTTCGAAGGAACTCACTTGAAGCATAGTAGACGATTGAGAAATAATTGTTATAGCTAAAATCCATCCTACCCATTGATATTCAATGATTTCAAGCAATTATTAATTACCCATTAGGCGAAATTTGTATTCGATTGCTCACACACTCCTAAGGTCCTCTTTATACTTGTTCAAACATCGCATTAACAATTGGATACCGAATTCCCTTGATCTTGATATTTGAAACCTATTGATTTACCTTATGTTACGTGCTATTTACTTCCGTTCTACAAGAAATTAGAACACTCTGATACTTCGTACTTGAATTCTTTTCCGTATCACTCCTTGTGGGATCGACCCCAACTGATCATTGTGTTTATACTTGCTAGCGGCCGCCTACACTTTGAATCATAAGAAGTGTAGTTGAGCATTATAAAAAAGCAATGATTTTTCTACTCAATTTAGGGTCCTAACTCATTTAATATTGAGTGATTCCTCGTAATTCTTCTTGATTCTCAAACCCAACACGAATTCATAGAAATTCTCATACAAACCCCCTTGAAACTTAACTCTTACCAAAGATCCACAACACAAGAATTCACAACCTCCATTGTTAAAGAATTGAACAAAAATCAAGAACTAAGAAAAAATCCTTTGGATACAACGATTTTACGAATAAATTAGATGTATGGCGTAAGGAAGAATAAGTTCAACACTGTGAGAAACCTTACATACCTGTTCTTGGAGAATATTGACAGGATCTTTACGAACGCTCAAAACCTAGATCTTTTTCCTCTTAAACTCTTCTCTTATTTTTCTAAGTGTTTAGGAACGACCAAGAGTGGTTTAGCATATGATTAAACGCTTAATTGGGTGAGGAAAAACGTTCTAAGCCTAGTGGGAAAAGGAAAAGATCAAAATACCCTTTTCTAAAACGAATGAGATACCTAAGATAGAGAGGCTTCACTCAAATGAGCATAACTTTTTACTTCGAGCTCAAAACTTAGCAAACTTGGAGGTGTTGGAAAGAGGACTCAAAGACCTTCAATTTGAAAGCTCATAGGACACCTAATTCTTTATGTGCTAAAAGATATGGTCGTTTGAAGTTCACCCAAAACTAAAAATTGATGGGTGACTTGTACGAACCTCTATTTAGCTCTTTCGAAGTCCGAGGTGTTACATGATATTATATAAAGTCGAAGGGAAATGATTCCGGCTAGTGATATTGTACCGAAGAAAAATGATTTCGGCAAGTGACATTATATAAAGTCGAAGGAAAATGATTTCGACTAGTGATATTGTGCCAAAGGAAAATAATTTCGACAAGCGATACTATATAAATTTGATGGAAAATGGTTCCGGCTAGTGATATTATACGGATGGAAAATGATTTCGGCAAGTGTTGGACGATTGTGATTTTATGAACTTGATAGTTGAGATTAATCTACTTGATACTTGTGATTGATCTACTTGGTACTTGTGATTGACATACTTGATACTTGTTGGTTATTGAGCTGTGTATTGTAAAATATTAGGTTGGATTGATTTCTATGCAAGTTGTAGTTTTGGTGGTTTGGTTGGGATGAAAGGAGTACTAAAATTATAGCTTAATTTTACTTGATTTAGTGGGTTACTTGCTGAGGTCATTTTCATGTTCATAACTCAACCTACAAACTTATCACGTATAAGGTAGTTCAACAACACTTAACATTTATAAGATGATTTGATTTGTAAGAAAGTTAAGTGAATACTACTTTTTAAAACATGATTAGACCTTAACTAGCATGTAAAATCATGAAGCACTAAACAAGATCATTAATCAATATAACTTATCAGTATAAATCATCACATGCTTGTCAAAATGAAACAAGTCAATTCAATGATCTTGTCATAATGAAACAAGGTAATTTAACACAATTTTCATAATGCAATTGGATAATACAACACACATGTCAAAATACAACAAGATAATGGAATTCATATCCATCCTAACCTTGCAGTTACATAAGAATTACGCTTGCCAGAAATCACTTACATACCTCTCAAAATCATAGATCAGTCTCATTTGTACACATATGCTAAAATGTCTTAATCCATCCAACCTAGTGTAACACCTCGAAAACTAATAGGCTAAACTAGAGCTTAACATGAGGGTTAGAGTCGTAAACGTACCTCCCTGTACCTAAAAATATAGGGTTTCGTGTTAGAACGTCAAGGAACAACCCCCAAGGACCAACTATGGGTCCTTGAGGAGGACCCTTAGAAGTTGCCTGGGAAGTGACCCATAGAGGGGACCCACGCCTCGTGGGTCAGCCAACGCCCTGTGGGTGAGGGGTCGTGGGTCAAAGCCTCAGAAAACAAGTTCCAGTAACTCACCCATGGTTCACCAGCACGCCACGTGGGTCCATCCACGGATCGTGGTCGTGGGGCCGTGGGTGGTCACCTGAAACTACTTTTTGGTAGTTGAGTTAGGGGCACTTTGGTGTTTTCCTAAATTAATTAGTTATTAAGTGACATCGTTTTACACTAAATTAGACTAACTATATAAGGTTTTTAAGTCACCAAATTAAGGCATCCAAGCCATTATTCTAAAAATCCCAAAAGAACTCATCCTCTCCAAAAATTCTCTCTCTAAAACTCCAAGGAAGAAGAAAAAGAAGAAAGTTGAAGCTAGGGTTTGAAGGAGCAAGGATTTCTACTTAATTTCTTTGGAGATTCATAGCTAAGGTATGGTAGTCCTTCATCCATGGATAGCTTTCATCCATGGATTCCCTCCAACTTCAATTTCAAAACTAGTAATTTCCCCAAAAGCTAGGGTTTGACTCCAAGTCATGGATTCCTTTCTAAAAACAATTTTTAATGATTTAATTACTTAATATTATGATTGAATTGATAATTTATTATGGTTTTATGTTGAAATCCCCCAAGAATCCATGAAATCCCCATATTCCGAATTTTTGACTTTGTGATGTGGGTGAATTGATGAAAAAATGATATTATGAGATTATGCTTGTAGTAATTGAGTTATTTGAATCATGTTATTATTCATGTCTAATGTAGTAATTCTAGATGTGTTGATGGAATGTGATCCTTGGTACTTGAAGGGTAAAGTATGAGAATTATGCATGATTATGAGATTGATGTATATGCTTTAGCACATTGAGAGTAGGGTGATTATGATGATGATCTTGTTGTGTGTTGTTGAAAGAATATTCTCATTTACACACATATGTATGATTATGATAATGTTGTTGTATTGATTGAAAGGTTATTCTCATGAACACATAATGAACATGATGTGAAAGGTTTTCTCACATAATAAAGATTCTAGGTTGGAAGGCTTTCTCACCTAATTGAATCTAACATGAACATGAAGACATGGACGATGAAAGGTTATTCTCTTGCATGATATAATCAGCTATCCTAATGAAACAAGTTATGACTTAATAAGTACTCCGTGGGAATTATGCTTAGCACCGAGTGGATATTGAATATGAGATGGAACCCTAAAAATGGTGAAAATGTTCTCCCAAGTCATCGTTCTTCAAAACCCAGAAAAAGAATGCCTAATAAAATAAAATACTTAACTATTTATACTAAAAGTCGAAGCGGCCAAAACTGGGACTCAAGGGCGCGTCGCGGAGGTATTCTCCAATTTTGTTCTGCGATCCTTTTCCGTTCTCCGCGACGCGGGAGCGACACAAAGTGCTCTGCCTAAATTTGGTTCTCGCGGATTAAATTAAGCCTCCATCTCTGCGATGCGGAGACACCTCTCTGATTCGACTTGTGAGAAAATATAGTTCTTCGTGACGCGGATGCTACACGGAGGGTTCTGCCTCAAAATCACTTTCGCGAATTAATTTCACTATCCCTCTCCGCGACGCGGAGAGGATACGACTATGCCTTAGACTTTTTTCTTCTTTTTTTCTTCCATGCTTCTTTTCAACTCGGATCGTTTGGCTTCCCCATTGTGCGTTTTCGTACTCGTTTCTCCCATTACGCTCACCTACACAACTAATCATGTTGGTTAGCTCATAAACAAACGAAAGACTCGATAAGACTATAAACAAACACATATTGAATTCAAACTTAGCTTAAATATGGGCATTATTAGATTTCTAGACATATAAATATGCCTAAGATCACTACCCCACACTTAGAGCTTTGTTCGTCCTCGAACAACTTACTAACTACTCCTTTGTTCGTCCTCGAACAACTTACTAACTACTCCTAGACCTAGACTCACTACTATGGTATTTGTGCACCCGCTACTTTCTTCCAAAGATCTGTAACTAGTTAACTCAGGTATGTTTTCATTCAAAATATGCATAACTCCTGTAATTGACTTGACAACTTTTAGCAACCAACACATTCAACAACATGTGCACCATTACATATCACTTATTCTTCATACAACAAGTGTCCTTCACTCCAACGAATAGTCCACACACTCAACTCAGCAAATTGACTATACTTTAAGGACTATGCAAACAAGGTACACTCTCACTCAATAAAAACATCAAACATGTATGCATTGAGAACCATAGGCTTGTCCATTATGTACATCTCTACTAATAAAGTGTGTTATGCTCAAAATCAAATAGGACTTGTTCCGGTTGTAATGTAGGCTTAAGGTAAGGAAGGATTCATTTAGATAAAATTAGTGACTTATCCTCCCTAATGCACCATATTCAACTTTCCTCTTACATTCACAACTTTTTCTTTTCGTTAGCCCCCTCCTTCTTCATAGATTTGCACTAGTGTTACCAACCTTGCCTTTATTTCTTACTTGCCCCTTTATTTTTTTTTATTTTTTTTGACACTCAACAATAGCCACCCTTGACTTAGAGATTTCTCTCGAGTTAAGGTGCACAATACCCTTGGTAGGGCCAGGGCCATCATTAAGGTATTCACTAAGTTAGCCACCTTCAACTGGGGTTTCTCCTTGTTGAAGTGCACAATGTCCTACGGACCAGGGCCAATCTTAGATTCAAACTCATGGGGTATCGTTTTACCTCATCTTTTCACTCTTCCCCAACAACTAAACATTTTCACCCTATTTACTTTTTCCGCAGTTCTTACTTTTCCTCCTAACATAGTGCATTAGGGCTAAGGATCAAAGCTAACGGTATCAATAAAAAGGGATTCAGCGTCCTTAAGTGGGTTAGAACAAAATCAAGGCTAAAAAGGCTCAATTGGGCTGTACTAGGGATATTCCTTCTGAACAGGCTCAAATTTTAGAAAATTCAAAAAAGGCCTATTATCATCTTCTAAACACAATAACACTTGTATTTTGCTTCAATAACAACCCGGGCAAGTTCAAGACTCAGATGCATTCATAGATATCACAAAAACTCATCGCTCATGGCACAAGTTATACTCAGAATGGATCAATCACAACAACACAATCAGATTATGCATAAGGTTCAAATTAAGCTTAAGTTGCATCATTCAAATTATATACAAGAATTCAACTGCATTCTTACATCAATGTCAAACATGCTTTTCATACATATTCCTTTCAGAATTTCAGCTTCAGCACAACCCAACCTAAGACTCAATGACGAAATTGCCCTTAATACGGTCGTCATCCATCTATCATTAGGCAACGTTACTCAACTACGACTACTGACTCAATCTTATAAAGACAAAATATTTTTGTATTTTGTACGGTTCAAAGGGACTATCCTTGGCCAAAGAACCAAAAACAACCTCCAAGGAACCCAAAATAAAACAAACCAAAGACAAAACAGACTCTACTAATGTTCAACAATAAAAATATATATACAGACTAGATATGTTTTTCACCCCTCACCCCACACTTATACAATAGCACTGTCCTAAGTGCTTTACAAAATATTAGAATAGTTCAAGAGGTAAGGTGAAAACACTCTATGATCAATCCTCCATCGCATCATCCCCATCGGCCTCATCACCAGCCTGAGCGAGGTCTATCTCCTCCTCCGAGTCGGAATCCACATCTGAGCTACTACGCGCGTGCTCCTCATCGGTCGGAATATCATTATCGACTGGCTCACAAAACTCAGGACCAATGCCAAGAAGTGCCTTGGCTTGGTCATTCAGAGGGTAGCGCCTCTCGACCTCGTCCAACTGCAGATCAGTAGAAGCCCGACAACCATTCTGATGGCGCAACATCTCTAAGCCATACAACCTGGTCGTAATCAACTCATCCCTCATATGACGCTTAACAGTGGTGAGAGTTGGGCCAAACTTAGTGTCAGGCCCCTTTGTCCTAGTGATGTCCACCGATACAGGATATAGGGGTGCCATATAGTCCAAACTTTCTTCAAGGACACCTACAGCACGACACATTTTTGTAATTAAACCACAAAAAACATACATGTGGCCTTTGTGCATGGCAAATTTCAAAATAGCTTTGATGATTAGCTCTGTGCTAGTCATCAAGCAGAGCTAAGCATCAAGGCATAGACTAGGCATACCCTGTCACGAGTGATATCAGTGTAATGGAGACCCGATATCAAATAGTTCATGACCACCTTCAGCCAAACGTGTGTCTCCTGCAGCATGTGAGCGTAAGGAAGAGATTGGTGATATCTTTTCCCACTATGCTTAGTCTATTATGCCATGGACTGTGGACCGCACATCGTGTGTCGGATGGCCTGGTATGGAGGGCGTATGACCAACCCTATAAGCACTAGTGGGTTTCCGTCTTATGGTGTACCCAATATATCATTTATACATGCGGGTGTGATGGGCACATTCCTTCCTCTCACCGTCACATAGTGGGATCTTGCTTCAGGCGCCTAGTTGGCTTAAAATTCCCGGACCATGTGCAAGTTGTACTCTTTCGGTTCAGCGAAGACGAACTCCATCCCTAACTCCCTAATCCGTCTCAGGATCTGTGGGAACTCATGTGCCATATTGTCCCTGTCGATACACACATTGGAGAAATAAGAGGCCTCAGTGTACTTTTTGTACCAAGCCTTGCCTTCCTTGGTGACCGTTTTAACTCCAAGCCGCCTAGTTTGGCCTTTGGGGACTGCAGATGCGACTGGGACATTCCCACTTTGGGCACGTTTCTTATGGCTTGATGTGTCCACTTCTTTTCCCGGTATATGTGAACTTGACATGATTACCTGCAAAATATAACAAAGTTCAACCCAAATGACTACATATTAATTATAAAAATATGGGTGTTGTGCGCACACCACCCCATACTTAGTTCAATGCAGTCTCATTTTAGATACTCAGACTTTCCAAAAATGACCAACAACATACTCAAGTAATCATCACGTTCATCAAACAGGATAGGCATCACAATATCAGTTATAACCACACAAAAATTGGGTATTGTTACTCAAACTTACAAATAATATGGACCCCTGAATACACACTATCACCCATCCACATCGCCTAGCAACACTTACCATTCACGCATTCATCGCCAAAATAATGTCTACTCAAGAATTTGACACTATAGGCATACAATTTGCAGTGAGAGCATATTAAAACACTTATTAGACCTCACTAGTCGAAGCATTCAAACCCCCATACTTCCTCTAAACCCACATGTACAACACATTCAAATAATTCTACTTAGACTTCGAATTTACCCATATTTATACAATGCCTAATAAGCAATGAAATGGATACTTCTACTCAGACTTCGAAAACCCAATGAATTGATAGTTTAGACAGCCATTCCCAATCATGCATAACACATTCCTATAACTATGTATACTCATGTACACCCCCAAAACACCCACAATCCACATTTAGGGATATCTACTCAAGAATTCGAAATCACCCAAATAAACATAACAAACAGCCTTCTCACCACAACCCATAAACTTTAAACAATTTCCCTACAATTTCCCACCCCAACTTCCCAAAACAAAAGTTATCCCGAGCAAGAACAACTATATCATGTTAGAAAACACTCAAAGTACATACATGGAGTTGTGAAATCGGGGAAAATCGACAAGAAGGAAAGTTGCCTTGACTCCGCGTTACGGATGAACTCTCAAAATTCAAATAAGGGAGAGAATGGGGGAAAGAAAATCACGATTAGGGTGAAAGAATGGGAAATTTTTGAAAAATAGGGGGTTATAAGGGGTTATGGGTCGAGTTATTTCTATTTAAAATGGGTAAAACCCATTTTATTTAATGTAAACCAAAAATCCTTACCTGGCGGTGTGACGCAGGGTGGACACGGAGTGTTCTGCCTCGTGAAATTAATTGAAATTTTCATGAAGTCAAAATTACACTCCCATTGCGCGACGCGGAGATGCTACGCATACCCCATTTTCTTGACGTAATTGGTAATTACCGTCGAAACCAAAGTTTGGGCTTACCTCCGCAACGCGACTAGTACATGGATCGTTCTGCCTTGACTTGGAAAATTAATTCCAAGCGAGGCAAAATTTGGTTCTTGTTCCGCGACGCGCCAAGTGCACAGAGTTGGCTTGGGCAAAATTTTGATTCCTGCACATTTTCAGCACACAACCCATTAGTAAAAAAAACTCGATGGGTTGCCTCCCATCCAACGCCTTAGTTTTGGTCGTGGCACGACTCATCTTTTTGTATTTTCTGAAAAAAAATATTAAAAAAATAATATATATATATATATATATATATATATATTTTATTTTTTTTCTAAATCCTAAGAACTAAGGGTAATGAGGGAGGGGACGCAAACAAAGTCACAGGAGGGGAGGAAGGAGTTAACACTGCGAATACTTTTGATGTGTTAGCAAATCACAACATAGACGAAGTTCAGCAACAAAGCAATATCAGATGCACAAAGGTCATAAATCAGACAAAGCAGTTAAGTACTCTAAATGCAGAAGTAGAGGTGATAAATACAGAGAAGATTCATGGAAATAAAATGGAAAATAAACAGAGGGAAACAAAGCAACAAATGTCCACTCATGAAGGTATAGGTGAGTCTTTTGCAGCACAGCTTGGCAAGGACAAAGGTGCAACACTACATAGTAAGGACAAAGGAGCAGCAGATAAGGGGCATCAAAGTAAAAATGTATGCAAAGAACAAAAAGATAAAATTCTCACTACTGCTAATACTTCAGCAGATAGTAAGAATTATGTAAGTGAAAGTGAGACAGAAATGGAGGAAGAAGCAACAGATGGACAAGAGAGGCATATCACCACTGATGAAATGTGTCATGCTGAGAAAAACATTGAAGGGAGTAATAATGAGTCATACTAGGTACACCCTGTCACGAGTGATATCAATGTAATGGAGACCCGGTATCAAACAGTTCATGACCACCATCAGCCAAACGTGTGTCTTCCGCAGCATGTGAGTGTAGGGAAGAAATTGGTGATACCTTCAGCCAAAAGAGGGTTCTGCCTCAAAATCACTTTCTCGAATTAATTTCAGCATCACTCTCCGCGACGCGGAGAGTATACGACTATGCCTTGGACTTCTTTTTTTCTTTTTTTCTTCCATGCTTCTTTTCAACTCGTATCGTTTGGATTCCCCATTGTGCATTTTCGTGCTCGTTTCTCCCATTAAGCTCACGTACAAAACTAATCATGTTGGTTAGCTCATAGACAAATGAAAGACTCGATAAGACTATAAACAAACACATATTGAATTCAAACTTAACTTAAATATGGGCACAATTAGATTTCTAGACATATAAATATGGCTAAGATCAGGTGACAATGTGAATGAGGAAGCTCCTCCTCAAGCTTATCAAGCTGGTTGATCCCGTGGTTGAGAATGTGACCCATGCGGAGTTTAGGTCTACTTTCCAATTATTGGCTCAAGTCGTGACGACTCAAGCCAATAGAGAGGTTGTAGCTCCGGTGAATCCTAATATGAATTCAGCGGCTTCAAAGGTTAGGGATTTTGCTTAAATGAACCCTCCCAAATTTTATGGCTCTAAAGTGGAAGATGATCCCCAAAGGTTTATCGATGAGATTTATAAAGCTCTTGCTATTTTGGGGGTGTATTCGGAAGAGAAGGCAGAGTTAGCCACTTACCAACTAAAAGATGTGGCTCAAGTTCAGTATTATCAGTGGAAGGGTGAGAGACACGTTAGAGCGGGGACGGTGGAATGGGAAGTGTTCAAATGGGCATTTCTTGATAGGTTCTGCCCCCTAAAGTTGAGGGAGGCTAAGGTACAACAGTTCATCAACCTTCGTCAAGGAAGTATGAGTGTTAAGGAGTATGCTCTAAAGTTCACCCGACTCTCCAAATATGCTCCAAGCATGGTAGCGGACTCAAGGGCTAATATGAGTAGGTTTATGCTGGGTGTGTCCGACTTGGTTGAAAAAGAGTGTCATCTGTCAATGCTCCTTCATGACATGTATATCTCAAGGATTATGGTGTATGCTCAACCAATTGAGGAGTCCAAACTCCAAGAAAAGAATATAGAGGTGAAATGAGCTAGAATCGGTGATGGGAACTTCTCTAATGCTAGGTCTAATCGACACGGTCAACCAAGGTTCAAACAAAGGTTTTCCAACCAAGGTTCCTCAAATGCTTCCCCAAGGGTTAACAAGGATAGAATGTCTAACCCTAAACCTCAATGAGGTAATGGATCTTCTATGACAAGGCTTACTTGTTCCAAATGTGAGAAGAAACATGATGGTAAGTGCCTAGCCGACACAGATGTTTGTTTTGGTTGTGGTAAGGGTGGTCATCAATTGAGGAATTGACCAACACTTTCGGCCATGGAAAAAGAAGGCAAGCAAACTCCTCCTAGCAGTTTAAACTCCAATGCCCAAAAGCAAAACTGTTTTTATGCTCTTCAATCCCGAGGTGACCAAGAGAGCTCCCTAGATATTGTGACGGGTATGCTAAAAGTATTTTCTATTGATGTATATGCTTTGTTAGACCCCAGTGCTACTTTGTCCTTTGTGACACCTTATGTGGCCATGAAGTTTGATATGCTCCCCGAAGTGTTATTAGACCCCTTTTTTAGTTTCTACCCGATTGGTGATTCGGTGGTGGCTAAGAGGGTGTATAAAAGTTGTCCCATTTCCTTTCCCCATAGAGTTACTTTGGTGGATTTGGTAGAATTAGACATGTTAGACTTTGATGTGATTTTGGGTATGGATTGGTTGCATGCATGTTATGCCTCTATCGATTGTAGAACTCGGGTGGTTAGATTCTAATTCCCAAATGAGCCTATCTTAGAGTGTAAGGGGGAAATTCTATGCCTAGAGGTCAATTTGTGTCCAACCTTAAAGCTAGGAAGATGATCTCTAAAGGTTGTTTTTACAATGTTGTTAGGGTGAGGGATGTTGAATCCAAAACCCCTTCTCTTGAGTCGGTTCCGATGGTTAATAAATTCCCGGAAGTTTTCCCCGGTGATTTGTGCGGTATTCCTCCCGAGCGGGAAATAGATTTTGGTATTGACTTTTTATCGGATACGCAACCTATCTCCATTCCTCCTCATAGAATGGCTCCGGCCGAGTTGAAAGAGTTAAATGAGCAACTAAAAGATCTATTAGATAAGGGCTTCATCCGACCGAGTATCTCTCCATGGGGTGCTCCGATGTTGTTTGTTAGAAAGAAAGATGGGTCTCTTAGAATGTGCATCGATTATCGTCAATTAAATAAAGTGACCATCAAAAAGTTTGGTATTCTATTCATTCCGGAGCCACCAAGATGTATCGTGATATACAGGAAGTCTATTGGTGGAATGGTATGAAGAAAGATATCATGGAATTTGTAGCCAAATGTCCTAATTGTCAACAAGTTAAGGTTGAGCATCAAAGGCCGGGAGGCTTGTCCCAAAATATAAGTATTCCCACTTTGAAGTGGGAAGATGTAAATATGGACTTTATTGTGGATTTGCATCACACTCGAAGGCAACATGATTCTATTTGGGTCATTATAGATCAGATGACAAAATCAACCCATTTTTTCCCGTCAAGGTTTCTTTTTCGGCGGAAGACTATGTCAAGTTGTATATAATGAAGATACTGAGGTTACATGGGGTTCCTTTATCTATTATTTCGGATCGGGGTACTCAATTTACTTCACACTTTTGGAAGTCATTCCAAAAAGGACTTGGCACCAAGGTTAAGCCTAGCACGACATTTCATCCCCAAACCAATGGGCAAGCGGAGCGTACCATCCAAACATTGTAGGATATGTTAAGGGAATGTGTTATGGACTTTTAGGATAATTGGGATGACCACTTGCCACTAATAGAGTTTGCCTACAATAACAGCTATCACTCAAGTATCGATATGGATCCTTTTGAAGCCTTGTATGGTAGGAGATGTAGGTCTTCGGTTGGTTGGTGAAAGGTAGGTGAAATTGCTTTGATAGGTCCCGAGCTAGTTTATGAAGTCATTGAGAAAGTTCGGCTTATTAGAGAGAGAGGTTAAGAACGGCTTAAAGTAGACAAAGGTCTTATGCCGATGTAAGAAGAATGGATCTTGAATTTGAAGTAAATGATAGGGTCTATTTGACAATCTCACCCATGAAGGGTGTGATGAGGTTTGGCAAAAAAGGGAAACTTAGTCCCCGGTATGTAGGCCCATATCAATTTTTGAAATGTGTTGGGAAGGTTGCCTATGAGTTGGATTTGCCAAATGAGTTGGCCCTGGTTCATCCGGTTTATCATGTTTCTATGCTTAAGAAGTGTATTGGAGATCCGACATCCATTGTTCCCCTAGAATGGTTAGGAGTTAACGAAGGCCTTTCATATGAAGAGATTTCGGTAGAGATCCTAGACAGAAAAGTCAAGAGATTGAGAAATAAGGAAATAGCTTCCGTGAAGGTTTTATGGAGAAATCACTTAATTGAGGGTGCTACTTGGGAGGCCGAGGCGTATGAAGTTCCAGTATCCTCATCTCTTTCCTTCTACTCCTATTCAAGCTTGAGGTAAGTAGTTCCTCTTGAGTTTAGTGTTTTGGGAGTCATGTGTGTTATATGTGTTTTTCCATGATTTCCTTATGTTATGCATGTTCTTGATAAAATTCATGTTTAGTAAGAAAATGAGTCTTTATGATTGATTTTTCCTCATGTTGAGGTGCATTAAGTAAGAGTTGCCTATTTGAGTTCATGAGATGATTTGATGAGCATGCTTTAGTGTGCTTTTGAGAGTAATTGCATATTGGCTCCATGATATTGTGTTGAGCATGCTTTTAGTTGGAGAAGGCATTTCCTCCTATGAATATGAGAAATGTTGAGTTTCATGCATAATAGGTTGTTAGATGTAGTTCCTACTTCCTTGTGTTGCATTGATTATGTTTGAGTTGGAGTTGATGTTTCCTCCTTTGAAATATGCATTATTTTGATGTTTCATGCATGTTGGGCTGCTAGTTTTGAGTCTTTAATTCTGTAAGGTGTCTAGATCATCATTCGAGGACGAATGTTCCCAAGGGGGAGATATTGTAACACCTCGGAAACTAATAGTCTAAACTAGAGCTTAACATAAGGTTAGAGTCGTAAACGTACCTACCCGTACCTAAAAATATAGGGTTTCGTGTTAGAACGTCAAGGTACAACCCCAAAGTACCAACTATGGGTCCTTGAGGAGGACCCTTAGAAGTTACTTGGGCAGTGACCCACGGAGGGGACCCATGCCTCGTGGGTCAGCCCACGCCCTGTGGGTGAGGGGTTGTGGGTCAACGCCTCAGAAAACAAGTTCCAGTAACTCACCCACGGTTCACCAGCACACCACGTGGGTCCATCCACGGACTGTGGTCGTGGTGTCGTGGGTGGTCACCTGAAACTGCTTTTTGGCAGTTGAGTTAGGGGCACTTTGGAGTTTTTCTAAATTAATTAATTATTAAGTGACGTCGTTTTACACTAAATTAGACTAACTATATAAGCTTTTTAAGTCACCAAATTAAGGGATCCAAGCCATTATTCTAAAAATCCCAAAAGAACTCATCCTCTCCAAAACAAATCTCTCTAAAACTTCAAGGAAGAATAAGAAAAAAAATTGAAGCTAGGGTTTAAAGGAGAAAGGATTTCTACTCAATTTCTTTGGAGATTCATAGCTAAGGTATGGTAGTCCTTCATCCATGGAGTCCCTCCAACTTCAATTTCAAAACTATTAATTTCCCCAAAAGCTAGGGTTTGACTCCAAGTCATGGATTCCTTTATAAAAACAATTTTAATGATTTACTTACTTAATATTATGATTGAATTGATGATTTATTATGGTTTTATGTTGAAATCCCCCAAGAATCCATGAAATCCCTATATTCCCAATGTATGACTTTGTGATGTGGGTGAATTGATGAAAGATGGATATTATGAGATTATGATTGTAGTAATTGAGTTATTTGAATCATACTATTATTCATGTCTAATGTAGTAATTATATATGTGTTGATGGAATATGATCCTTGATCCTTGAAGGGTAAAGTATGAGAATTATGCATGATTATGAGATTGTTGTTTATGCTTTAGGAACACTTTGATAGTAGGGTGATTATGATGATGATATTGTTATTTGTTGTTGAAAGGCCATTCTCTTTTACACACCTATGTATGATTATGATAATGTTGTTATGTTGATTGAAAGGCTATTCTCATGAACACATAATGAACATAATATGAAAGGTTTTCTCACATAATATGAAAGACATTCTCACCTAATTGAATCTAACATGAACATGAAGACGTGGACGGTGAAAGGTTATTCTCACGCATGATCTAATGAGATATCCTAATGAAATAAGTTATGGCTTAATAAGTACTCCGTGGGAATTATGCTTAGCAACAAGTGGATATTGAATATGAGATGGAAGCTTTTCCGTCAAAAATGACGGGTTTCTAGAAGCAATCTCTTGATATAGAAGCTTCCCCGTCAGAAAAGGCGGGTTTCTACTAACAATCTCCATATCCCATAAACTACGTTCCCCCGTAGGTTACTTAGCTATTGGATCCACCTAAAGTTAACAAAACATGGTCTTACCTTAGGCAAGCAGGACAACCTTTTTCGGTGTGGTTAACACCAGATTCAATGTTAAGCTCACATGGTCTATGTCGGTTAAGGCTTATTCCCTCTATGACAAAAATATGAACAAGAATAAGAAGTATGAACTATGACAAGAATATGAATTATGAACTATGGCTACTCAAGAAGCTTTACTTGAGTGAGATTATGGGATCTTAGTCATGCATTGCACAAGTATGCTTTGAGGGTACTTATGGTATGTTTCTCTTATGATATGATGATCTATGAAATGAATATGCTTATGACTTATGTTTTTCCATTATCTACAAAATGAAGCTTTAACTTAGTAAATTGCATGCACTCAACTAAAATGTCCCTTTTAGCATGTTTTCAAGGTTTTTATGCATGACTAGCATACTTAGTGCATTTTTGTACTAACCCATATTTTCCTACATTTTTCCCAAGTGTTGTTGGTTCTAAAGGTGGTCCTCATTGTGGCTAAGCTTGGAATTGCTCATTTCTCTTAGCTTGTTGGTGAGTCCTCATGATTCGAGGACGAATGTTTCCACTTAGTAGTTTTATTCTTGTATTTTCTTTTCGGACTATGTTGTATGGGCTTTGTCCTTATTAATTCAAGTATTGTAATAGATGGCTATGTTGAGACAAGTCTAGACTTTCGCTTTCCTTTATGAAAAATTTTGGACTTGAAATGTGTTTTTACTCTTTATTGTTCTATGCTTATGTTATGATATGCTAAGTGGCTTACATGGTTCCTTTCGGGGTTCTATGTGCCTTGTTACATCTAGGGGGTACTCCTGGGTCGTGACATCTAATCATGACTTGCAGGGTACCCCGAGTATCCATATACCGTACCAACATGGTATGCTACACAAATCGCTCGTTCATAAGCTCACACCGAACTCAAGTCACTTATCATCTAGATAACGGTTATGTACTTATTATATCTGCATATTTCAATATGATATCCTCTCCAATTACCTCTTATGATAACACATCAAGCATAACATAGTGTCACAACCCAGACCGACGTGGTTGGCACCCACACTAACCCTCCGGTGGGAGAACCATTACTACAACCCAACTAAACAACTTAACGAAAACTAGAACATTTAAAGATATGGAAGCAGGGTTAAATGACTAAGGAAATATGGAGTTCCCACAAACTCCGAAAGTTTAACAAATCGACTAACATAACTATAGCGGAAATTCAACCCCTAGAACTGAAAGTCATTGTACCAAAACTCTGATTAACTAACAAGTCTAAGAAAAAGGGGGTGCAACCCCGAAAACTAAACAAAACACCCTAAACAAATAGTCTGAGTCCAAAAAGAGTGGACTTAAACAAGAAAGATCCATGGCAGCCTGAAAGAACTGGTTCACCCTTGAATTTGTTCACACTCAATAGTCACCTAACTGAGGTCTATTAGTAGCTGCCTGAAGATGCCCTGTACTCAACAAAGAAAGAACAAATGCAATATTAGTACACAACCACAGTGTACTGGTAGGATCACGCGACTACTCCCATAAGCACAATACATACAACGAAAAATTACGACACAGTAAGCACACATATACATAATACATAGTTCAGTCATCATTTTAGGAACAACATAGAATTACCCAATATCAATGACAGGTAAACAAGAACATAATAATCACAAGTGGTTCTCTCATGGAACCCATGCCCAAACTGTTAGTGTGTCAGAACGAGACACCCGATCCAATATATGTGTCGAAACGTGACACCCGATTCAATATATGTATCAGAACGTGACCCCAGATCAAATATATGTGTCGGAATATGACACCCGATCAAATATATATGTCGAAACGTGACACCGAATCCAGCCAGCACAACCATAGTCACAATCACATCCATAATGAACAATTCTCATTATCATAGAATGAAGTAACAGGTTCATGGCAAGTATTGAGACACATATCATCATTTCATTAGATTGATTCGCATTCCTTATTCACATACATGCACTCATACAATGAAATAATTATCCGGTATATATCACACAACAGGAAATCAAACCATCACCTACCTCAAAACCAAGCTTGAATCCTCCTAAGACACTTGAGCCCTCCCTTTTTCGGATTCTTTCCGCTTGTTCTTGGTCTATAAACAAGTAATTTAATGCAAAGATCAATAATTAAGGTCTAATTTACCCGAAATATAACAATCCAATAACCCAAGACCAAACCCATGATCCTAACGTGTATCTAAGGCTTTTTCCCACCATCAACTTCAGGCCTAAACACTCCCCCAATGATAATTACCCAAGAATCTAAGTTCAATGGATCAAAAAACGGATTAGGGGAGTAAAATCCTTACCTTTAGCACCAAATGTCGTGGAAAATTGTCAATAAATTGCCCTGGGTCGTTCCTTAGATCTTAAGAACGAAGTTTTGTAGAAAAATAATGTTTTTGGGGTTTTTCTCCGATTTAAGTCGCGACTGTCCCGCTACATCGGAACCCAACCCGCTACAGCGTCCCCGCTCTGGCGGGATTAACCCCGCTCTGGCAGCTTGCACGGAGACAGAAGCTTGGAATTTGAGTTCCAAGCTCCCATTTCACAATACACCTTCAACCCTTGACGTTCAGAAACTACCCTTTTACGCCAATATTTGTTTCGAGGCTTCTACTCGCCTGAATTCGATTCAGTAAAGTCATACGAGCTCCTTAACGTCTTAGTTATCTACTCATGTGATCAAATTCATAACTAGGCTACAATTTGTCAAGTCACTACCCAAAAGTTTTTTGGCCCAAATTATTTTCCCATTAGTTTTTCCATAACATGAGGAACAAGTCGTTACAATAGCTACCAATTTATCCATCACTCGTCCCCGAGTGACAAACTAGGAGAAAAGCACCAAGGCGAACGTAGAGTGGTACCTGAATCGTCGAATAACTGGGGATACCTGTCTCATATGTCTTTTTCGATTTATCGATTAGCTTCCTTAACCTAACGATGCTTTCATTGAACCTTCACGAACTTTATCTCCTTGGTCCTCAGCTTTCGAACATCACGATCAAGAATTTCAACTGTATCTTCTTCATAATGAAGTTCTTTGTTTAACAAAACTGAGTCCCACTTAATGATGCAATCTCCGTCCCCATGATACTTCTTCAACATGGACACATGAAACACTGGATAAACTCCAGGTAAGCTAGGGGTGAGGCCAATCTATAAGCCATTGGCCCTACAAAGTCAAGGATCTCAAATGGTCCAACGTATCGAGGACTAAGCTTGCCCTTCTTGCCGAATCGCATCACCCCTTTCATGGGTGACACTTTTAGAAAGACTTTCTCACCAGTCTGAAATGGCATGTCCCTTACCTTACGGTCTGCATACTTTTTTTGTCGACTCTGGACTGCTAGAAGCTTAGCTTGGATGCTTCTCACCTTATCTTAAGCATTTTTCACCAAATCAACACCATAAGGGTTTCACATCTCCAACCTCAAACCAACCAATTGAATATCTACACATATTTCCATACAATGCCTCAATGAAGTCATCTCAATACTCGAGTGACAAATATTGTCGTATGTAAACTTAACTAACAACAAAATCGATTCCCAACAACCACCAAAGTTGGTCGTACACACGTCTGCAACATGTTATCAATGACCTTGACATAATCATCAGGATGAATCATTTTGCACTTAAGCATGATAAAATTTCAAATCAATACTCGCTATAATTAGAAGTGAAACTGAACCAACCAAAACACACTCATAATACCCAAACAATCATAGTTCTTAACAACATCTTCATCCCACAATATAAATTCCCATGAGCTTAAGTTATAAAAATTTGATCTTTAGACAGCAGATACTTATCGAGGGATATGTCCAAGCATACAAACCCCCTAACAACACTATCGAAATGCTAGATTTAGTAATTGTGATTGCAAATTATCCTTAAGAACAGTAGAATTGGACCCAATGATCCCCACATTCTACCAAGAGAACATGGCAGGATCGGTACACCTAATCCACCACTAAGGATCCACCCACAAAAGTGAATCATACTCACAACCATGTACAAAATGAAACAGATGGTCACATAAGAATTTGAGGAATAATTATTGAATAGAACTAAAGGTTTTCTTCCGAAGAGCTGATACCAGCCCTTTCCATTCAGTTGACTCCACGTACTATTCACATCATTCCACTGAAACCCACACTCTCGATACTAACAACCATCATAAACACTCCGACCAGTTACCTTACTATAAACCAACACTTTTAAATGAAAACCTTTCTTATGTACTTAACAATCAACAATAATAAACTTTACAACTCAACGCAGGTGTAAGTCCTTTCAATTGATCATTTCTCACCTTGTCAATTCATACCTTGACAAAATATATCACCATGAATGTAGACTTATAATGAAAAATCTGAATTGTAAATTCAACTGTATAACACAATCCCCTTATCTATCAACATTAGCTTGTACCTTGAAGATTTTTATGAATTCATGGATCTTCGATTTTCATTGATCACATCTCCACCGATCTTACAATATCCTTCGCTAAAAATTCAATCAAACTCATTACTAACTCAAAAACAAAAACAGAGCACTTATCATCACACTCGAGCTAATGTCTGAACATTCTTTTCTCAAATCTTTTCCAATAGTTTTTAACCCATCTGATGAACTCGTGACACTATTACCATAGCCACAACAAACGAATGAATTCACGCGCCTCTGAATTCAATTTTCTACCCCTCTGAAGATACCTCTTTAGCCTTTACAATCAAATAAAAAAATTTTGCTCTCGCCTCTCTCTAAGGTTGTACTACATCCCACCATTTTTTCTTTATTATGACTCTAGCTCTTTTAAATTCTATTCGAGTGGTGTCCTACCATCTCTTAAAACTTTCCATACAATCACGTTACTCACAAAATATTAGGAAACCACATCCTTAGATACTCGCAAGTCGTAAATATTGTACAAAATTCACTTAACCGACAATGTTATTATATAGTTGTATCCCATCACGAACTCTTATTACCATTACACTCAGTCAACCATGACTATCACTACGAAGTCAACTTTTTTATCAACATGACACCTCAAACTCAGGTGTACCCATCAAATTCAAAGGACTAACCCAATTTTATACGCACTTTCTTACTAAAATATTCAATTGCCTTCACCCAAGTATACTCAATGGGATTTTCTTTATCCGTAAGCTTCTCATTTCGATATCAATTCACTCATTTATGGCTTAAGATAAAATCACCAGTCCTCATTCTACCATCCTTCTTCTTAACAAACAAGACAGGAGCACCCCACGGGGAAGCACTAGGACGAATGAAATATTTATCAAGAAACTCCTGGATTTGAGCTTTAAGCTCTCTCAATTCTGTCGGAACCATGCGATAAGGAGGAATGGAGATGGGGTGAGTGCCAGGTTCCAAGTCAATGCAGAAATATATATCTCTATCCGGAGGCATACCAAGCAAATCGGTAGAAAACACTTCCTTGTAGTCAGACACTACAGGAATAGACTCAATAGAGGGAGACTCAGCATCAACATCTCGAATATGAGCCAAATATGCTAAACAACCCTGCCCCACCAGTTTCCTAGCCCGAATGAAAGATATAACCTTAGCTGACTTAGGCTTGTACACCCTTTCCCACTCTAACTTTTCCCTACTGTATCTCTAGAGTCACAGACTTACCATTACAATTAAGCACATCATAATAGGGGACCAACAAAGTCATGTCTAAGATTATATCAAAGTCAGTCATATCCAAACTAACCAAATCAGCCCAAGTCTGAAAACTCATAAACAAAACAGGACAAGCACGATATACCTGGGTGACTATAACTGACTCTCCAACTGGGGTAGAAACATGGATGGGGGAATCAAACACATCACAAACCGTATCGAATCCCAAGGCAAACTGAACTGACACATATGAATAAGTAGAACCCGAATCAAACAAAACAATAGTCATTTGGTCACACACAAGAATAGCACCTGTGACCACAACATCAGACACCTCAACCTTGGACTTGCCCGAAAAGGCATAAAATTGAGCCCTGTCATCTTGGCGGGCAACCACCTTACCTAGCGGCACTGCTCCCCCACCTGCATTACCATTTCCCCGGCCTCCACGACCTCGCTGATTTCCTCCTCATATGCCCAGATTCTCCACAATTTTAACACACTTAATAACTTAACCAAGTAAGCATCGCTGCTATTGTAGTAGTCGTATCATGACCCTCTTTGATATACACTCAATCTAGGAAATCGCAATAGAGATTCTAACTTCAATTGTCGTAACATAATATCATCATTTACTAAGCAACCCATACATGTTATGACAACAATACTAAATGCATTTTCCAAAGTAATGGTATTCATTATCCAACCGTCCCTTACAAAACTTCTTGAATGTTGTCACCTATAAGCTCGAAACTCTAAATCTGACCTTTCACATAGCAACGAATTTGCTCTATGTTCAGGAACTTATATCTCTTTCTATCCCTCAAAGTTCAGGGTATATACTTCTCCATAAAGAAAGTTATAAAATGTTTCGAAGTCATAAGTAGTGCATTTACTAGTCGGTACTCAACATGAGACAACCACCACATTTTGGTATCTCTCTGGAATTGATATGTCACAAACTCAACCCCAAACATCTCCACTATATTCATCTTATGAAGCAACTCATGACAGTCAACAAGGAAATCCTAAACATCTTCATATTCCGTACCCATGAAGAATGAGACTTTCTACTTTAAGAACTTAATAAAAGATCATGTTGGTCACTAGTCTTTACATGCCCACATTAATCGGGGAAACATGCTTATTTGGAAGGACGCATCCTATCTTGCTAGTGTCGGTGTTACCACTATTGTTGCTCTAGTTCTGACTATAAAGTGAACAAGGAAATATACGAATTTGTATCACCTAGATACCAATTGGATTCAAGTAATAGCACGAAGGAAAGAAATAAATGAGTTTTCCTAAAGTCCTACAGCCTCACAAAGAAAATTACAGACGTCTTCGTACCATTCCACAAGACTCTACTAGACTCGTTTTGAAACAATGAGATCCACAAATCTAGGGCTCTGATACCAACTTTGTCATGACCCAGACCGTCGTGATTGGCACCCACACTAACCCTCCGATGGGAGAACCATTACTACAACTCAACTAAGAAACTTAACGAAAACTAGAACATTTAAAGATACGAGAGCAGGTTTAAATGACTAAGGAAATATGGAGCTCCCATAAACTCCGAAAGTTTAACAAATCGACTAACATAACTATTGCGGAAATTCAACCCCTAGAACTGAAAGTCATTATACCAAAACTCTGATTAACTAACAAGTCTAAGAAAAAAGGGGCGCAACCCCGAAAACTAAACAAAACACCTTAAACAAATAGTTTGAATCCAAAAACAGTGGACTTAAACAAGAAAGATCCATGGCAGCCTGAAAGAACTGGCTCACCCTTGAATTTGATCACACTCAATAGTCACCTAACTGAGGTCTATCAGTAGCGGCCTGAAGATCCCCTGTACTCAACAAAGAAAGAACAAGTGCAGTATCAGTACACAATCACAGTGTACTGGTAGGATCACGCGGCTACTCTCATAAGCACAATACATACAACGAACAATTACAACACAGTAAGCACACATATACAGAATACATAGATCAATCATCATTTTAGAAACAACATACAATTCCCAATATAAATGACAGGTAAACAAGAACATAATAATCACAAGTGGTTCTCTCATTGAACCCACACCTAAACTGTTAGTGTGTCGGAACGTGACACCCGATCCAATATATGTGTCAAAACGTGACACTCAATCTAATATATGTGTCGAAACGTGACATTCGATCCAATATATGTATCAGAACGTGACACCCGATCCAATATATGTGTCGAAACGTGACATCTGATCCAGTCAACACAACCACAGTCACAATCACATCCATAATATACAATACTTATTATCCTACAATCAAGTAACAAGTTTATGGCATGTATTGAGACACACATCATCATTTCATTAGATTGATTCGCATTCCCTATTGACATACATGCATGCATACAATGAAACAATTATCCAGCATATATCACACAACAGAAAATCAAACCATCACCTACCTCGAAACCAAGCTTGAATTCTCCTAAGACAATTGAGCCTTCCCTTTCTAGATTCTTTCCGGTTGTTCTTGGTCTACAAACGATTAATTTAATGCAATGATCAATAATTAAGGTCTAGTTTACCCGGAATATAACAACTCAATAACCCAAGACCAAACCCATGATCCTAACGTGCATCTAAGGCTTTTTCCCACCATCAACTTTAGGCCAAAACCCTCCCCCAATGATAATTACCCAAGAATCTAAGTTCTACAGATCGAAAAATGGGTTAAGTGAGTAAAATCCTTACCTTTAGCACCAAAAGTCGTGGAAAACTATCAAGAAATCTCCCTGGGCCGTTCCTTAGCTTTTAAGAACGAAGTTTTGCAAAAAAATAATGTTTTTGGGGTTTTTCCCCGATTTAAGTCGCGACTGTCCCGCTACAGCGACCCCGTTTTAGCGGCTTGTACGGAGACAGAAGCTCGGAATTTGAGTTCCAAGCTCCCATTTCACAACACAAATTCAACCCTTGACGTTTAGAAATTACCATTTCACGCCAATATCAGTTTTAGGAGTTCTGCTCGCCCGAATTCGATTGTGTAAAGTCGTACGGGCTCCTTAACGTGTTAGCTATCCATTCATGTGATCAAATTCACAATTAGATCCCCCATTCATTACCAGATTTCCCTAGACCTTACCTGACTCATATTTCGTTCAAATCTGGACTAGGCTACAATTTTTCAAGTCAATACTCAAAAGTTTTCTGGCCCAAATTCTTTTGTTATTGGCTTTTCCAAAACGACGGAAACATGTCATTACACATAGCCACAATATCATTATTCATAACATCACCACGTTATAGAATAATTACAAATTCATAATTCATATTATCAATGAATAATCAATTCAACAATTTTGCATGTTAGATCTTACCAACAACACTTACTTTCATCAAAACAAGAAAAACTATGTTCGCAGATCAATCAACATGCGATACAATTCACATTACATATTGATAACTAAGTAAAGTCTAACTCTAAGTAAATTGTAACCTACCTCAATCGACAAATTAAAAACGAACAAGTTTAATTATCATAATTTTTTTTCCTTTTCTCAATGCCTTAGAACGCTCAAAGTATAAGGTCTCTTTAATATCCTATTTATAGAAGGTCTTGCGTATTTAAACCCACCTCATTCTACCTTTTAAAAGCTTTGACGAATTGTTAACAAGTTATTTTATCAAATTGAAGATTTTCATGATCAACCCAATTTCATGGGGTTTCAAGATTCCTCAATACCGAAATTAAAGTTTGAACCCACAACTTCATGCTTAAAGATCAAATCCAATAAAAAAAATCGAAAACATGCATAAATACCCTAACTTTACATTCTTTCCCAACAATTATAACCCTAGGATTTAATCCATAAAGTTCTATGAAGAAATTACCCTTCCATTTTATGAATAAAAATGAATTACAGAAGGGAAAGATGGATTGAAATCACTTACCTCAAGCAACGAAAATCTTAACTCTTAAAAAAGTCATCATTGATATACCAAGACACGGACAAAAAACTGATTTAAACACAAAAATAAAATCTCGACCTTTTCTATAGTGAAGGTCGTTATAATATGTGGTGGTTAAAGAGTGTTTGTGGTTGTTGACGGCTATACTAGTTGTTATGGTGGAGGTGTTTGATAGTAGGGATTGATTACATGGTGGTAGTGATTGATAGTGATGGTGGGGATTGAGGTGATGATTAAACACAATGTATGGTGGTTGACTATGTGTTGGTGATAGTTAACGACAATGATGATGACAATTGTAATAATGAGGGTGATAGGTATATATAGTAGTCGTTGCCATTAGTGGTTTATAATGTTGTTAGTTGCCATTGACGATTGTGATGATAGAAATGATTGATGGTTGACGATTATAATAACTGTGATGGTAGAGGTGATTGGTAATTGCAGATAAAGTATAACGGTGTTAGTTGCCAATGGTGATTATAATTTTAAAAAAAACAATCCCAAAATATATATATAAATTCCTCTTAATGTTTTAAGTATTTCGATATATCATTGATTCAAAATGATTCAAAAGAAAGAAGAAAGATGAGGAGAAGGAGGAGGAGCAAGAGGAGAACATACATTAATGGTCGGTAGAAGACCAAAGAAGGAAGAGAAGAAGAAATCAAAATGTAAATAAGTTTAGTAACATACAAAAATTGTCTAGCTAGTTTTCTCGTAATTCTTAACCATAAAGCTTCTACAATATTTTAGGATTTTGTAGCGTGATATTTTCTTATAAGTTTGTAAATAATTACGCCAAACTCAATATTTTTTCATGTCCAATTCACTCATAACAAAAATTTCAATAAACAAATATTGGAAGAACTAGTTTTGCATGCCACTTACAAAAAATCTAATTTATGTCATTTTTACATCTAAAAATGTTTCCTCCACATAAAAAGCTAAAATATAAATAAATTATTCCTTTTGAATATATTTGGAAAGCTAATTGTTACCAAAAATAAAATCAATGATGAAGGGGGGCAGAGATATTTTTTTATTAAGAAAGCTTTACTAGTATTGCACCCGTGGGATTGTCCACTTGTGTTACTTATTTAAATCCAGTAAAAGAAAACGAGTGTCGACCGTACAGGTACAATGCCAACAAAATAAGTAGATAGGGATGGTAATTGCACCAATAAATTCGTCAAAGATCTCTTCATCAGATCTTCTCTGCTAAAAAACTCCAACTTTGCTTGCATCATCATTATTTCATTTTTCTCTCTCCCCTACTCAAATTAATTTAGATTCGTATCGCGTAATATTTAAAGTCTATTCTTCTAGTAAAATGAAATAATAATCATAAGAAGACAAAAGCTGTACTGCTACTAAAAAGTAGTAGTAGTAGAGTCTTACAGAGGCCATACTGTTTTACTATTCATTCCATCATTTACATTTATTTGCCATAACCATTTAGTTGTTTGAATCAAGCAATGAAAGTATGTTTTTCTTTTACTTTGTTTACTCTCTTTTCTCATTTGGGTTAAAAAAGCAGGTGACTTTTTAGGTGTGTAGAGAAAATTTGCTTGGCAAGAAAAAACAGTGCAATGTACAGGAGTTTCAACAGAATTAAGGGGAATCCAGATATGTTTGGTTCTGATAATTATTGCAGAAATAGCAGAGAGAAAGAGGGGGGCCTGTGAAAAGGGATGGGCCCTCTGATAAGTAAAGGCTGCAAGAAGAAATGAGTGGAACTGCACTGCTTGCTTGCTTGCCGACCATCAACTAGTAGGAGTGGTGTAGTAACACCTTACCTTCACAGACATACATCATATTTTGTTTGGTTCACATATTATATTTTTATGCTCAAATTCAGTGGTGATAATTGAGCGGGTTGAGTGCAATTTAAATTAGTTATAATGAGTTAAAGAGAATAATCGGGTCAAGACTCAATTCGATATAAATTTACTTGGGTCAAAATGGAACCATGTGGGTTATATTATAGGGAAAAGGCTCAAATATGCCATCGAACTTTCAAAAAAGGCTCATTTATGCCATCCGTTAAAAGTTTGGCTCATCTATGTCATTACCGTTTAAGAAAAGGCTCATTCATGCCATTATTTTTTAACGGTGGTTTTACAAAACCATTTTTTACACGTGGCCAATTATAATTCGGCCATGTCATTATTTTTTTTTCAGAATTTTGATTTTTTATTATAAAAAAATAATGACGTGGCCGAATTATAATTGGCCACGTGTAAAAAATGATTTTGCAAAAAATGTTTGTTCAGAATTTTGAATTTTTATTATAAAAAAAATAATGACGTGACCGAATTATAATTGGCCACGTGTAAAAAATGGTTTTGCAAAACTACCGTTAAAAAATAATAGCATGAATGAACCTTTTCTTAAACGGTAATGGCATAGATGAGCCAAACTTTTTATGGTGGCATAAATGAGTCTTTTCTGAAAGTTCGATGGCATATTTGAGCCTTTTCCCTATATTATTATTCAAGACTCAACCCAACTCAATTTTTTACCAAGCCTAATTATTTTATTTGTTCTTTTAAACTATTTTAATACCTAATAAAATTGTTTTTTCTTTATTATGACTATATATAGCATATTAAATTGAAAAAAAAATAAAAAAATAAAAAAAATATTTTGATAAGATTTTTCATTAGTCAATTTGAATTACATATCAATCCAATTTTTAATGAGTTGAAATGGGTTGAACTAATAAAATGGACGGGTCATCTTAAATGAGTTGGCCGAATTGAACGGGTTGGGTTTGATTTTGCCATCCCTATTCAAATTATACTTTTCTTCTCCTATTTTATATAGTAATTTTGTTTTTGATGTCTTAAATTTTCATATTTAGCAGTAATTTAATTTTATCACTAATGTAAAATGAAAAAATTTCGAAAGCCATTTTCATAAAAAAAATTTAAAGTTTCCGACTAAAAGTCCAACAGAACAGCGGTATTATAACCAGAAATTTCATCGAAGTGTTGAATACATATAAAGAAATTTAATTAGTAAATGGGTGCACCAAAAATTCTGTACTTTGAATGATAATGAAGAGTGTTATGACTTTAAAGCATTTTTTTTTGTTCTTAAATATAATCAAACTTCGTTATAATAGTATCGAGAATATTTTTTTTAACATAAAATCTATATTTTGTGGAATATAATATCGGAGATACTTCATCAATTTGATCACTCATGTAATAACACTTTTATCCTTTTTCAAAGTTAAAGGGGTGATTAGTAGCATTATTTTTCTAATTGTTCTAATTTATAGTAGCATTATTATTATTATTATCTATATACCACTGATTTTATTGTAACATTTATATAAAAAAATCGAGTTTAAAACAATATGGAGGACAACCTCATGCATGGGGTGCCTCAATTTTCTTCTCCTAACCCAGATGATGGAAGAATCTACAAATAAGGATGAATATCATGACTTACCTTAGTTAAAATTTAATGTACATATGCTAAAACTCTTTTAAACTCATTTAATTTGTCTAGATTATATATTTAAAAAATAATTAGAATAATACTTTTTGCTATCAAAACATAAGAAAATAAGTTAAAAAACTCAATTATTTTTCAAAAGAATATTTTCATTCTTATCGAACACACTCTAAGTGTTCCTATTAACTACTTCTCGTTTATTTTTCAATTGCGCATATTCTTATGTAATTAAGTTAATAAAATAAAATCGTTTTCTTTAGTTATACTCTTAAATCTCAACTAAAAAAAGATTGAGATTTTACAACTTATTAACATGAATGTGTAGATGACAAATTTTAATTTATTTACAATAATACACACAATTATTTTTTTTCAAAATTTAAATTGAAAGTATATAATAAAAACACTTTATCATGTGTTTGTATGCTCAGTTGAAACAGGACTACCTCATAAACATGACTGTTTCAATAGAATTGGAGGCCTACAGCTAAATTTTACAGAGATGCTTAAACTTTTCTTTTTTCTAGTACGTATTAATTATACTATAACAGTAACATACTCAATATAGTATTTTACAAGTGAGGTCTCGAGAGCATAGAATATACAAGTCCTTACATACTCAGTGTAATGTTATATTTGGTAGAATCCAAACCAAATGGCCTCTAAATCTGGCACTGCTTGCCTTTTGACAGTCACTATTGTATGTATTTGCAAAATATAGAGTAATGTATAGTATTGCATGAAATGTGAATGATTTTTTGCGTTTGTGTGGCTCTTCTCTCACACTATCTTTTCATAATGGGTCCATAAATCCATGTAATTATTCATCTCTCAGCTGCTCTCTGCAAAACGAACAAGCACATCTTTTGGCTTTTAACACTACTCTCACTCTCACACACACAAAATAAAAACACTCTCTTTCCTTGCTTTTTCTTTGTGATTTATTAATGAAAAAAAAATGCCCTTTGGATAATAACCCAAAAAATAAAGAAACCCTTTTTTTTTAGAATAAAATAAAATAATGTGTTTGTGAGGAAGATGGTGATTCTGAATTTTCTGAGTTTCTTGGGTGTTGGGTTCTGAATAAAAATCTTGCTTTTCTTCCTCATGCAAGCAAAACATCTTACTTTTTGCATTGCCTTTTTTTTTTTTCTTGTAGTTTTTTGGGGGTGGGGTTGATATATTGTACTAGTCCTACCATTATTCCTTTTTTTACCCTTCCTTCTTTTTATTGTTAAAGGGGAGAAAAAGGGTCTTTTGATTAACATTGTTTGGGGAGAAAGGGAAAAAAACCAATGATTTGTTTTGAGTTTTTCTCCACATTTGGATTTGGCAACAACCTTGGAATTCTATTTTAAGAGGAATTGAAGCTGCTGTTTGTGGAAGTTTGGCACAAGCTTGGTTATCTTCTTTCTTCACTACTACTATTATTATTATTATTATTTATATTTTGGATGTGTTTTAAAAGCTCAATTATGAGGTGATGAAATAATTTGTGTTTTTTTTACCCTTTCATGTTCTTGGCTTTACTATTATTAAGTTACATATAAGCTAACTATCTGTTTTGGTTTCATTCTTGGTTTATCATTCTCTACTACTTGACATGTACCATATTTATGAGTTACATTTTCACTTTATTTGTGAGTAAAGGAGAAGTAACTTTGATAATTGTTGTTTTCACATGAGAACACACTGACTAGTAAATCTGATGTTTGTTTCATATGTCCATCTTAACGTATGTTGTTCAGACTCTTCGAAAATATCAAGGGGTGTGTGTCGGATTCTCCGGAAGTAGTATATTTTTTGAGAATTCGACGTGGGTGCGGCATGGAAAGTGAAGAGTCTGTGCAACTTATATTTTAACTATGTTGGATTTGGCAAATTAACCATCTCCATCATAAGGAGATTTGAAAACTTAGTTGGAAGTTCTTTAAAATGTTGAATTTATAAGTGGCGGATTCAGAATTTAATGGATGTATGTTCTGAGTTAAGAGTGTTATAGTTATGAAATATGTGTGTTTAATTATCACTACTATATTTGTTTTTTTGCAAATCAAAAAGCAGATTGCCTGTTTTCCATTTTTCTACTGTTATTCAAGATCAGGTGTGGTACTGAAATAGTAATATTTAGGCACATGAACTTTTGGATATGATTCTGCCTAATTATTCTTTTAACATAGACAGACCAATGTAAAGAGACAAAAAAAAGTTGGATGATAATGACTATACAACAAGAAAAAAGAGAAAAATGTCTTGTCCATCCTTAGTTGTTCAAACCCTAGTGCCTCTTGTGTTAAAGCATTTTTATTGAGTCAACTAGTTGGATGAAAATGATCAAATTTAGTAGAGGTGCTTTCTCTACCATCTATCAGTCGTAAGGCACGTTGCGATTTTGTTGTTTTCCTAATTTGCCATACTAATTTTTTTCTTGTATGCATAACCTTCTACAAAATCTTTGAGATATAGTCTAAGTAGTGTTAATTGACATTTTTCTTGTTATAGGCAATTCTATTCAGCCAAAAGTATAGAAGTGTGAACCATCAAGGTTTAATAGTCATGGGAGAACCTTTTGTGTGCCAGCAGCTGTTGTTAGCTTGATCACTTAACCTTGTTGTTTCATAGAAATCCTGAAGTGATGTCGAACTCAATATTCCACTAGAGAAAATGGCAGAGCCTCATCGGATTATAGATGAAAATTTTCTTCATACAACCGTTGTGCCCATTAGCTTTCCCGATACACTTTGTATGAACAATCAAAACCACATTATGGATGGACATGGAATTTCTTATCCTTTTATGCTGCAAGGTGAAGCTGTAAACAGTTCTCATGGTTTTCTAAATGTACCAAATTTTCCTCGACGTGTTGACACTGAAACAATTCACAATGTGCTGCCGGCTGGGAGTAACAGAATAAAAGAGTTTTCAGTGAGTAGTTCTTATCCACTCAGTAATGCTTACACAGATGATCAATATATGGAGGGAATACCAATTTCTGCAGTGTCTCTTGCTAATCTTTTGGCTGCAAGGAACGCTATGCATGAGAATCCTGAAAATTTAGCGGTACTGGCTCCGTTATCACATCCTGCAGAAGGCCAGAAAATTGATGGTCTAGACTATCCTAATGTGTTGAATCATTCATTTGGATCCTACAGAAACTATGAGTTTGATGGTGTTTCAGAAATTGCTGGGACGGTTGTAGGACGAGCAGGATCTCAGCCTTTCCAATTAACTGAAAATGTGAATTCAAACACATGGTTCTCATCAGAAACAGCTAGTTTGAGTTCTGATAGTCCCTCTGGATCCTCCCGATTTAGC
>JAJOOR010010892.1:0-45541 GCA_036250505.1 Solanum acaule
ATATTTGATAGTGTTGTCTCCAAGTCATAGTATGGTAAGTATATTCAATCATGAGATTGCGTGCAAGCGCGTTGCTATTCATTTTTCATGTAAAGGTAGCTATATATTGTATTTCTTGTTTACAAGTTTTAGTGTAAAGGGTCTGGTCATTTTTTGTATCTACAATATAGCAGTGGCTTTGATTTGTCCAAGATTGAGAGAGTATATACGCTGCAAGTGTTGAAATTTATTGTATACGTTAATCAAACAGTTCTGTTGTGTATAAAAATACTGATATTATGCCCAGGTTCCTGGACTTGATGACAGCTCTCTATTACTTTGATAGGAATGCAGGCATCTTCAATTGCTTTTTTCAACTTGCAACAATATTGGCAGGGAGTAAATCTGGAAAAGCATTTGTCATTTGCATATGAAAATGTTCACAGGAAAATAATTTATCCTGCTGGATATGGAGCTTAAGAAATCAGTATTCGTTTGGTCATTGATAGTTTTCACTTTTTCGGAGTTTTATTCCAGGAACTTGTTTGGACGTAGAATTGTTTTAAGTTTTCGGAATTCATTTTGACGTTGAATTTTGGAATTCGGAAATTTTTTGAAAGTTATTTCCACAATTTTCACTTCAAACTGCTAATAAGAATTCGTAAAACAAATAAAATAGAGTACCAACTTTAATATTCTAAGGATGCTTAGAGAGAGAGGATTCAAGAAGGGTAAATGAGTAATAAATAACCTTTTCACTTATTTATGTGTTTTTCACTTAATTGAGGGGTTATTATAGGGGAAATTGTTCATAATAGCAAACATTTAAATCAAATTAAATGATATAGTTAATGTTTTATTTAATTTCAATTTGTAGCAAATATTTCACTTTTCTTGTCATTCGGCTGCGATTTATATATTTTTATACATATACATTTGACATGTCTAACACAAAGAACATATACATTTGTATTTATATACAGATTTCATATATATATATATATATATATATATACACACACACAATTGACAAGCCTAACATATAGAACATATCCATATACAAATTACAATTAATAAAAGATTGTATTTATATAAAAATTCCACATATAAATATGTATACATATACAATTGACAAGTATATCACAGGGAACATATACAAATACAAACAAATTTTTCATGACACAGATAAATTAGCACCTGATTTATACAAACGCCGCGATTTATACAAATCATATACTCCATAGCAAACATAATTTGGCCATGGAGTGCAAATAGCAAAACTATAGCTATAGAGCGCTGATATGATTATTATATTTGCTATTCCTAAAATTTACTCATTATAAGTCAAAAATACCCGGGCTCAAAAAATATGTGGGGCTCATATTTTTGGACACAAAGGAAAAATATGTGAACATCATATTTTACAGCACTCTCCCTTGATGTTCATTTTAAAAAAAATTATAGTGAAAGAAAAAGTGTAATAATACACATTGTTTGTTGTCGTATTAAAAATCATATTAAAAAGATTCAGTGGGACAAAACATTGATTAAGGAAAAAAAAGTGCAACACGTATTTACTTCATTTGATGAAAACAATCACTTAATATCTCAAATACGACTTCCAATCTTGTATCTTAGCTACTCAAAGGATGAAGTTGTTATTGCCTTAGTGAGCATAGCTATATAATTATCACTTGAACGACAAACTTGTTGAACATCCGTTTCACCCATCTTTTGAAGATCATGAGTAGAAAAGAGTTTTGATGAAGTATGTTTGGTTTCGTCTCCTTTGATGTATCATCCTCTTAGTTGAGCTATACTTACAACCTTGTCTTCATATAATTTTGTTGGAATCTCTTTTCAAATGAAGATCATGTCTTGGATTTGGTTGAGTTATTGATCTCAATCAAATGCATTTTCAACAAATACGATGAAAAAGATGTGAAAAAAGTTGAGGGCAATTTCTTTTTATTCATGCCCATACATGCACAAAAACCTTTACATTATTAAAACCACAATTTATCATTACATAAATTTAAAAAGTATACCAAATAAAATATTAACAATATATAAAGGTCAATACACACATTATTTTTTCTAATAAATCTTACCAAACAACCCCTAATTGTTTAGACCAGCCTACATTTTCTTTAGTGGGGTAAATAGGGATAAGTCAATAATGGAAATATGTAATTTTCAATTTGGTCTATATTATATGTGTAGACATTGAAATTTTGCGGGACTCTACAAGATGCGTTCAATTCGAGTTGGGACTCTACAAGGTGTGTTCAATTCAAATTAGGATTCTTAGAGTCTGCTCAACCCTAAACCCTAGTTCATGCTTATATAAAGAGTACAAAATTCCCTAAAAAGCATCTCAAATATCCCATAAACTCTTTGGTATTTTTAAAGATCAAGATCTCAAATATTTCACAAACTCGTGAAATATTCAAAAAGAGATCAAATCCAAATCATCTTAATTCGAGAAATACACCACTAACGGCCCTCGAATTATGAATATCAAGTCTAAATCATCTTAAGTCGAGAAATATGCACAAACGACCCTCGAATTATGGATAAAGATCTTATGAGGGAAGAATCAAGGATCAACATAATTGTACCCGCGTTAAATTATCAATAAAATATTCATGTTTCTTTAGGTTTTATTGTCACGACCCAGACCGCCGTGATTGACACCCACACTAACCCTCCGGTGGGAGAACAATTACTACAACCCGTTTAAGCAATTTTTTAAGAGACTAAAACATTTAAAGATACGAAAGTAAGTTTAAATGACGAATAAAATATGGAGTTCCCATAAACTCCGAAGGTTTAACAAAACAACTAAGTATGACCCTCGCGGAAATTCAACCCCTAGAACCCGAAAGTCATTGTACCAAAACTCTACCAAGCAACAAGTCTAAGGAAAAATGGGGTGTAACCCCGAAACAAAACATAAGCAAAATGTCTGTATGAATAATTTGCCTGAGTCCAAAAAGAATGGACTAAACTAATGATGGATCCATGGTAGCCTGAAAGAACTGGCTCACACTCAAGTTTGGTCTTAATCAATGATCTCCTAAATGAGGTCTGTCAGAAGTCGCCTGAAGATGCCCTGTACTCAACAAAGAAAGAGCAAGTGCAGTATCAATACACGAAACCACGGTGTACTACGCAGCTACTCTCGGACAGCAAAATATACGCAAGTAATTACAACACAATAAACACACATACACATAATGCATAATTCAGTTATCATTTAGGAGCAACATAAAATTTCCCAATATCAATAACAGGTAGATATGAACGTAATAATCACAAGTGGTCCTCTCATGAAACCCACAATCAAACTGTTAGTGTGTTGGAACATGACACCTGATCCAATACACACGTGTCGAAATGTGACACCCGATCTAATATCTATGTCGGAACGTGTCACCCGATCCAATAGATGTGTTGGAACGTGACACCCGATCCAGTCAGCACAACCACAGTCACAATCACACCCATAATGAACAGTGCTCATAGTCATACAATCAAATAATAAGTTAATGACAAGTAATTGTTCACACCTAATAATTTCTTTAGATTGATTCACATTTCCCTATTCACATACATGCATGCATACAATGAAGCAATTAACCGACATATATCACACAACAGGAAATCAAACCATCACCTACCTCGGAACCAAGCCTGAATACTCCTAAAACACTTGAGCCTTCCCTTTCCGGTGTCTTTCAGCTTGTTCTTGGTCTAAAACAAGTAATTAATACAAGGATCAGTAAACAAGGCCTAATTTACTCGGATAATAATAAAACTATCAATCCAAGGCCAAACCCAAGATCCTAATACTCAACTAGGCTTTTTCCACCATTAACTTCAGGCCAAAACCCTCCCCCAACGATAATTACCCAAGATTCTAAGTTCTAAGAATCGAAATACGGATTAAGGGAGTAATTATCTTACCTTTAGCACTAGAAGTCGTGGAAATCTGTCAAGAAACTGCCTTGGGTCGTCCCTTAGCTCTTAAGAACGAAGTTTTATAGAAAATAACATTTTTGGGATTTTTCCCCGATTTAAGTCGCGACTGTCCCGCCACAGCGAGCCCCACCCCTCCACAGTGGCCCCGCCCTAACGGGATTAATTCTTCCCTGGCGGCTTGCACGGAGACAGAAACTCAGAATTTGAGTTCCAAGCTCCTATTTCGCAACACACCTTCATTCCTTGGCGTTCTAAAACTACCCTTTCACGCCAAGATCAGTTTCAGGAGTTCTATTTGCCCGAATTCGATTCCATAAAGCCGTACAGGCTCCTTAACGTCTTGGTTATCCGCTCATATGATCAAATTCATAATTAAATCCTCTATTCATTATCAGATTTCCCTAGACCTCACCTGACTCAGATTTCGTCCAAGTCTGACCTAGGCTAGAAATTTCCAAGTCACTACTCAGAAGTTTTCTGGCCCAAATTTCTTCCCCATTGGCTTTTCTATAACGACGAAAACAGGTTGTTACATTTATTTGTGTGGTTTATTTATTTTTCAAATAAATTTGTTACAAACAATATGATATTTTTAATTTAATCCAAAATAATGGTGTCTATATAATTAAGAAGATATATTACTTTTTTTTATTTCATCTTATTTAGATAATTGAATTTTTACCTGACTAAAAAATCATACTAAAATGATATTATTTAATTACAGAAAATTTAATGAAATATTTTTTATTTTGTAGGTATAAGTGATTATTACAAAAAGTATGTCAATATAAAATATCATATAATATGAAACGGAAGAAAGATAGTAACTTTTTTGTTTTAAAGAAAATATATTGACACCTTGTTTGGATGGTTGTTATCCATTGAATTGTTGATTTTAATGCAATGATTGTTTTGATTATTTGAATGGTTGTTATATATATTTCATAATATATCGTATGTATTGTATCATATTATGTTATTTTAAAGGAAAAATGTCTGAAATATATCTGAACTTTGACCGAAATTGCTATAACAATTCAATCTTTGGGCAGGACCTATTACCCCTTGCACTACTTAATAGTGTATTTTAAAGATATATAAGTGCCCAACTGGACAAGTTTCTATTTATAATGATGCATTATTTATGATGTCCACGTGGACACCTATATATTTTTAAAATAGACTATTAAATAGTGCAAGGGTAATAGTCCTGCACAAAATTTGGGATTGTTATAACAATTTCTATTAAAGTTCGAATATATTAATTTCTACATTGTATCCTCCTCCCTTAATAATTATTTTTACGGACTATTTATAAATGTAGGAAATCATGAATAAAATAATTGAGTCAAAACAAATTAGGAACCCAATACCTTAACGGAATTGGATTCCACGTGAACAGTAGCCGACTCCAACTCTTCGTGGTCTTGCCTTGGATAGTTGCCACGTGGCCATGTTTATTTCCTTCAAAATTCGCATTCTGTACTTTGCCATATATAAAAAATATTATTATTATATTGAAGTTAATTTATTAAGCTATCTGCTTGATTTCCTTCTTCAACCTTTCATATTTAATTCGTTTTAGTACCAAATTTCTTTATCTTCACACCAATTTAATCCTACAAATAGAATATACTATTAAGCACAATCCATAAAATCCATGCTCAAAAAGAACAAATATAAATACTAAATGTGAGGCAAATAATGATTAAAAATATGTATTTTGGTCTTACATCAACACCTATATATCTTTAAAATAACTATTAAATAGTGCAGGGGGTAATAGGTCCTGCCTAAAGTTTGGGATTGTTATAACAATTTCGGTCAAAGTTCGGATATATTTCGAACCCTTTTCCCTTATTTTAATGAATACAATTTGGATAGAATGTATCGTTCTCCATCATTACATAATGTGTACCTATTCATAATCTGAATGATAAACCTACAAAAAAAGAATGCACGAGGTAGAACTACTATGAAATTAAAAGGTAGGCTAAAGATGAAATATTATTATTAAACAATAAATAAAGACAAAATGAGAATAAAATATTAATGTAACAACGCGATCACACCAAATTGGTTGTTATATAAAATGAGATTTTTTGTCGTTACCTAATTATGAATTTAAACGATATGATACAATATAATTTAAATAACAATCAAAACAAACATTGTATTTAAACTAACAGTACAATACAATACAATATAAGGAGTAACAACCATCCAAACAAGGTATTAAATTATGTTTTATCGTATCGTTAAAATCCATCGTTAGATAACGACGAAAAGATCATTTTGTGTAACGACTGATTTGGTGTGATCACATCATTACCTTAATATTTTCTTCTCATTCTGTCTTTACTTATTATTGAATAATTTTATTTTATCATTTACTCTACCTTTTCATAGTAACTCTACCTTGTACCCTACAATTTCTTACAAGTTTATCATCCAAATTAATATGTGACACTCATTATGTAACGACACAGAACAATACAATCCATCAAAATATTGTATTATTAAAACAAAACAGTATGACATAAGACAACACAATATATAACAACCATCCAAACAAAGACTCAAGGAATCACTTAAAAGAGAAAGGTAGAGAGAGCACAATAGATTTGCTAGACAAAATTGTGTTGTAGAATACTTTGATTGATTTTTGCTGGATAACTTTACAAATGAACACCCCTATATCAATACTACTTACTTACGGGTTAATATATAAATAATAATTATTATACAAGTCCCTATATATTTACAAATAAGTCTTTTTTCTAGAATACTCTACATGCCTAGAATTAGGGGTGTAATGGCTGGGTTGGTTTGAATTTTTCAAATATCAAACCAAATTATTTGTGTCAAATTTTATATTTATAAACCAAACCAAACTAATAAAACTCGGATTTTCAACCTCAGGTTTTTTCGGTAAAGTATTCATACAAACATATAATTAACTTGTGTTCCAAATATTTCTTTAGTCCTATCAAAATACAACTATCTAAGGTGTTTCTTAAGAAAATAATACAAAATATATGAGATGAGTGATTACACTAAAATATTCAATAAAAAATAATAATGAAATTGCATAAAATAAATATTGCAAATTAATAAATCATAATGAAAATTATCATAATTTAAAAGTACTAAATCATGTCAAAATAAATCTAATAAGAGCCCATTTGGGTTAACTTAAAAAAAGTAGTTTTTTAAAATTAGCTTTGAAAAAGTCAAACTTAGCTAGCGTTTGACCTCAGGTTCCCAAGTATTTTTGTCAAATAATACTTCGGTCAAGTTTTTCCCAAGTTAACACCCAACGTTTGGCCCCAAGTTTCCCCAAAAATATTTGACTATTTCAAAAAATATGATTTATACCTATAAGTTCTAAAAACTATTAAAAATACCATAAATTTGTATTATATATTTATGATGAATATGTTCCGTTAAAAATAACTTTATAACATAATTGATAACAATCAACAACAAAAAAATAACAAAAGGCAAGAGCAATACATTAATGCATATTCAAACTTGTCATCATTGATTCAGTTATAATTATAACAACCTCCGGAGGAGATAGTAACAAACTATTCCGTTATATAATCTTCTCACATTCTACGAACAACCTCTTCCCGACAAGCTTTCATTTCTAGATCAGATGACTGAGAAGACGAAATAAAATTGTTACTCTGAGTCGATTTTTCATCATCTTCATCAGTAACCATATCATCACGTTCATGTTCATTGAAAATTTTCATCACTGCTTTGATTTTCAATATGGCACAAGAAACTACTATTTTCACCTGCACGTCTAATTCATAGTTGTTCATGCCTTATCGTAGTATTCTGAATATACTTTTTCACGCACCGAATGTTCTTTCAATTACATTAGGCAAAGCGACATGTCTATATTAGTAGGAAACAATAAATGATGGGTATTTTTTTATAAAATATAAAAGTTTGAGATAATTTTTAAATTTTTAAAGTTCCCAAATATTTCCCAAGTTCCAAAAAACTAGCTTTTTCTAGTATTTGGGAACTTGGGATTTTTGGCAAAAATATTTGACCAGTTATGTGGCCAAATGCCAACGGCAAAATTTTCCCCAAATAAAACTTGGGGCCAAACGGGTCCTTAAGTAACATTTTAAGTTAAAAAATTAAAAGTAGGGGAGTACCTATTTTTAATTTTTAACTTTTCTAAAGTTATTTTAAATTAATTTTAAATTATTTTTGACTTTGCCAAACACGGCCTAAAGCTAAAAATGACTTAAAAGTAGGTTTGAGTAACTTTTAAGTCAATACAAAGGAGGCTCTAAGTATCAATTACATGATTAAATATTAAAGAAAAATTAAAATTAGGTTATGTATTTTAAATGTATAAACCAAAGAATAAATTAATATTCAACATATTATTGTCATTCTTAGTGTTGAATTAATATTTTTTTTGTTAGCATTAGTATTGATTTGATTTAGATTTGAGCTTTATTAGAGTTACCAATATCTATGGACTATAACCTTTATTGGACCGTTCAAAATTCTAAGTCTCAAAAACTTGAAATAATATGTTGAAAGATAAAAATTATGAAAAAGTATAAGAAATATTTAGAAATTATATCAAAGTAAATACTTTTATATATAAAATAATTTTTTAAAATTATATATATAATGTCGGATTGGTTTGTCACGGATTGACTTTTTTAGTCTAAACTAAAGCAACACAAATATATATAGTTGAGTTTTTTCTTTTCCAATACTAAACTAAGTGATCAAACCAAATCATTAGTTGGGATATTTTTTCGATTTGACTCGATTTGCTATTTAATTCGATTTTCGATTTTGTACACCCCTATTTAAAATATTCTAAGGCCTTTTAAGAATTCTTTCAAGATATTCTAGAATATTTTCAACAAACTCTCCGTGATTGTAAAATCTTTCCACAAATGCTTATCATGTAAGTTTTCATATGAACAATTTATATCGTATGACACTTAAATGGCATGATGACGTGGTGGATCATCATATTAAGTACGTGTATTTTTTTTATTTTTTTTTGATAATTCAGTTTTTTTTTTCAGGGATTCTGATTTGATTATGTGCTTTATTTTGGTCAAACTGAAATTGTTGAAGAATTTGCTTATTAAGGTAACCACACAATAGTCAATTAAACACCTTCAAATTTGGCATCATTTAGAATATTCTCCTTGAATTTCCACGAAAACGTGATTTGATAATTTTGACATATATGCAAAAGAATATGGACAACCAATACCCATGAATTTAATCCAAATGCTGCTTTCAGCGGGAATTGTGTTTTTAGATGAATGTAAAATAATAGTAATTGATACCTTTAGAATTTGAAAGAAATAATATATAAATGTGTCTTTTAACTTGGTTTTAATTAATATTTATATCGTCTAATTTTAGGTGTGCATAAATAAATACTTTTGCTATCCAAAAGTTGAATAAGTGGACACATGTGTCCTATGTCGTATCCTACTTAGCAGTTTTGCGACCTACATAACATCCTACATGTATTATTTATTTCACATAGGACACATTGTTTTCTTGTTTATCCTTTAGATAGTTTAAGTACCTATTTATGCCACCCAAAATTAGAGAGCATAGATGTCAGTTGAGACCAAGTTAAATGACATATCTATGTATTATCCAATTTGAAAACTCTTGAGAAGTTTTTGAAAGACATAATAAATAAATATGTTATTTAACTTGACTCCATTACATTTATGCCCTATAACTTTTGGGTGTGCACAAGTAGACACTTAAACTTTTATAAAGTTGAACAAATAGACACATGCGTCTTATGTGGCATGCTACATAACAATTTGTGTCCTACGTGTATTATGTCATGTAAGACTCATGTGTCTACTTATTCAACTTTATACAATTTTAAATGTCAATTTGTGCATACCCAAAATTGAAAGGCATAAATATGAAATAAGACCAAATTAAAAACATAATGATGTTTTATATCTTTTTGAAAAGAGAATACTCTCATTTGCGACTTCGTGGGCATATTAGTAGCGTCTTGCTAATCTATTACATGAATCAAAGTTGTTTTCACCCTTTCCTCACTTTATTGTTTATGTTCTTTTCTTTCTTATTGGATTTTCTAGGAAAGTGAAGTTGAAAAAAAATGCATTGAAACAAAGTTTTTGATATCTTCTCATGACATGAGGGAGTTGTTCTGATGGTAAGTATTTCTCATTTTCAATCTTAAGATTGTGAAGGTAAAAAGATGGAAGCTCCTGCGCTAAGACATGCACACACTTGATATCTTCTCATCCAGATATTAGGCATGATACATATATATATATATATATATACACACACACACTTCAACTTTGGATGAGCATAGTAGACAACTAAATTTGTATATAGTTGAACAAGTTGATATATATACGTCCTACTTGGCGTCATACAAGTCAAATTGACAATTTATATTTTACGCAACATTCTATGTAGTGTCCTACATATATTAGGTCAAACGCATGTGCCTACTTATTTAATTTTATTTTAAATGTCTATTGATACACACAAAGTTAAAAGGACATAATAACAACTACGTACGGTCAAATTAAATCACATTTGACGTATTATGCCTATTGCTAATTTGCAAATAGTGACATACATCTCGATGGCAAAGAAATTTGCATAATTATTGACCACAATTTCTTTGTGAAATTTGAATTTTATATTCTTCAAGAGGCAAGTAGAAAGCTCCCCATCTTGTCAGGCAATAAAATCAACTTAATCCCCAAGTAATTAGGAGTACGACCTTTTGGCGTTCATTTTCAAACATATCTAAAATTACGACGATGACATTTTTGTGAAACATAATTGAGGTATATATACACTACATGTTGATTCCCTATATTTTTTATGTGTATATATACATTTTTAATATTGTAACACATAATAAAATTTCTGACTCTATCACTAATTGAGACTGATAAAATGAGGTTGGAAACTACTTATGAAATTTATTTAACTTTCATTAGAAAATTTTGTTGCATGTGTAATCACAACAAACACCTTGAATATTATAAGCAAGATATTGAATTGGAAAAACTGGCTCACGAAAACTAATAATTTAAACGTCTTAATTATAAATAAGTAGATTTATTTCCGGATCTTAATTTAGATTTTGGAAGTTGTTTAGGTCGGTTTCACTCTTGAAATAAGCTTCAAATGTTAACCCATATACATAACTTAGGTAATTCATACCTTTAAGTTGTAAATGGAAGAAAATAGTCAAAAATACCCCTCAACTTTGTTTTATTGGTTGACTATTTTCTTACTTTATAAAATGAAGTTATTCTTACTCCTACCGTTACTAATTTCATCATTTGTGTCCTTCAATTGGATGAAAAACCCCAAATCAATTAAAATTAACCCATTTTAAACGACCATTTTATACTGATAAAATATTTCTATTAGAAACTGAAATCTTGAATCTTTTACCACCATTTTGTACAATATCTTTTCTTGGAACCATTGGAATTGAAGGGTGCCTAAAAATGAAAAGATCAGGAAAAGGAAAAAGTTGTTTTTTGAAAAAGGGCTTCCATGGAAATTGATTGGAGTTAGTGATTTCTGAGCTATTTGATTGAAGAAATCAAGAATCAAACCAATCCCAAAATTTCTAATAAAATTATAAAATGTAAAAAAAGAGGAACTTAAATAACTTTATTTTAACGATAAGAGTATAGTCAATCAATAAAATAAAGTTTGAGGGGTATTTTTGATCATTTTCTCAATAGTTTCAAATTTTTGAGAATAACTAAAAGATCCCATATCTTTTTAAGTTATTAAACAACAATTCTAGTAATTATGTTAATTTAGTTTTAAAGTTAGACTAACTATTTGGTTCAAATCCTTAACCAAGATTGTCTAATTAGGTGTCAAAGAGGTCTTAAATTAAACAGATACATTTGTTCGTGAGAGAACATAAATGTTATGAAAGTCATTTGTTCATGAATGAACATAACCTTTATGAAAGCCATCTGTTCATGAAAAAACATAATCTTTATGAAAGTCATTTGTTCATGAAAAAATATAATCTTTATGAAAAGTCATCTGTTCATGAAAAAACACGACTCTTATGAAAAGTCATATGTTCATGAAAGAACATGACAAGAGTCATCTCTTAAGTTCTATAAATATAATGTCTTTCTAGAAATAGCTAAAAGAAAAATCTGCATGTATAAACAAAGAGTTTTGTTATATCCTTGAAGAGAATTATTTGTATTTACCCCAATATGTATATGGAAATATCTCTTTAAAAAAAGTGATTATAGGCCTCAAGGCCATCTTCTTCTCCAATTATATTTCCTATTATTATTTTCTAACAATTTTAAGAGATGTTTGATTTGGAGAAGATACTGGATCTGATCCAAAATTAGATCATTGAAGTTAAGATAGAAAATAGACTTTGATCCTCTTTGTTGTTGAGGATTAAAACTTTTTATGATGTAAGAAATCACAAGATAAGCAGTTCTGAAGGGTGAAGGTTGCAAAAAGGAAACGGTGAAGGCAACTGGTTTGACTTTAATATAGAAAAGTTGTCATATGATTAGAGCGATGGATCAAAAAGAAGATGATGAAAATTGGGTTCTATTTCTTGACTTTTCATATTATTTAATTATAAATTTTTATCCTTTGAGATTTTTGAGAAATTATTTTCATAAATGTTAGGATAAATAATTTACCACTCATAATCTTAAAATGCATTTTAAATAAGTTTAGGAATAACATAGAGAAAATACATAGTTACCCCATTAAACTTAGACAATTTTTTGAAGTAAACACCTAAAGTTTGCGGGGATCCTATTATCCCACGAAATCATTTTCAATAACTCTAAATACACCATTTTAACCCATTTTCAGAGAAGGTGTAATCTCAAGCTCAAGTGTTGAGGGGCGCGTGAATGAATAAAAATTCACCCCTAAACCAACGTAAATGTGCCACGTAGCAAGATTGCAAGTCACCACTTCCCCTAAAAAGTTCAAGAACAAAGGATTTCTTGGCCAAAGTTGTTTAGGGTGATTATTGACGAGTACTGTATATATGTTTTTTTGTATTCTAATTGCTGCTACATTCTCACATTTACTTAAGAATTAAAAAGAGTTTGTATGATTTCTTATTCGAAATTATCCCAATTTCATAAAGAGTATCTAAATAATTCAATAAAGGGAGCTTGCATACTGAGAAAGTAACAAAATTGCAGATTAAAAATTCACCATTTTTATTGTTATGGGAACAGAGGAGTCCACCATAAGCAGCAGCAAGTAGGAAATTTGAACCATTTTTTTGCTTTTCTTTAAGAAAATTAGATGGGTAACTAAGGAATTTTTCAGATTTTCACAAATAGAGCTTAATGTAAGAAATATAGAATTTAATGGTCATGAAAGAACCCTCTCAAGAAGATCTTGATTAAGTTCACTGTACACACGTAATTTTTGACTGAACATAAAGTTTTACGCTATTTTTATTCCTTAAATATTTTTTCTAGGTCTACATTAAATATTTTATTTTTTCATCGTATTTTAGTAAGTATATTTCAAAAGATTTGAAAACTTCAAAATATATGTTTTCTTTTAATTTAGAGTTTTGTAAATAAACTAGTGTTTTAAGTATATTTTTAGACTTGCTATTTGAATTTTATTATTTTTTATTAATTCAAAATAATTAACTAATATTTTTATTAAACAATTTTTACATTATATTTAATTAGAAGAAATTAATCAAAACCACCCAAAACCTCTAATCCTAAATTCACTACTCCACCTGCACATCCATTCCCCCACTCCCTCGCATGATCCTCTCCACTACTCCCTACACACCATGCACTTAAATATACTACACTCACACTACCAAAAGAGCCAGACGGCACAAAACCAAAAAAAAAAAAAGAGAAAAAAACACTACATTACACTATCAAAGGAAAAAATCAGAAAAAGCAACACACGCACAACATTCTGGAAAAAAAAATCCACAACATACAATCACATACCCAAATACTAACGCAGCAACATCCAAACATTTTAATTGCCTTCCGACTACTGCAACACACGGAAACAAAAATACATATATCACAAACCACCTACAAAAACTTGGTGAGTGTTCTAATCGAGGTTCGATCAAGATTTTGCGGTATTCAACTTTTCCTTGTCTCTTTAATTTATTTATGGAATTTGATGTAATTTTATGACAAGTTTTCCTATTTTTATTTTATTCATAGTTTGATTGAAATGAACAATTTGTTAGTTGTTATATTTCTGTTTAATGAATGAGGATAACTTTAATTGATGATTATTTTCTATTTATTTATTTTTATTTGTTATTTGTGACCTCTTAAAATGAAAGGGTCATAATATTGTTCTTGTCTTCATTTAGATAATAATGATAAAGTGGAAATTTAGGCTAAAAATAAGTAAATAAATTATTGTTGTTTTATTTTATCAATCAGCAAAATGAGATTTATTTTTAACAATTCGTTATTATTTTGTTGGATTAGAAAGTGTATGTTTAATTTTGACGTTAATTTTAAGAGTAATAAAAAATATAAAAATATAAAGTAAAAGGATATAGAAATAATGTTAGAATTATATATCGTATCCTCAATATTTAGATTTATTTTACTTTACTTGGTTTTATGTACAAAGGAAAAATATTTATTTTTTAATGACTAGACGACCATTTAGGCACATAATTTTTTTTTGTCTTGATTAAGAATGTGGTTACACATCTTTCTTGAGATATTAAGATAAACTCAAGGATGCAGTGACACACCTTATTCAATAATACAATTAACTTTTATTAATTTAAAGTAGAGACTTATAAAAAAAATAAGATTATTAAGTGTGATGCAAAGAAGACAGTTATGTCTCTAAATGTCAAGACCAAGAATGCGGTTACGTATCTAGGTCGAGACCAAATAAAAGTTCAACTAATAAAAATGCGAGCAAATCATGGCCTATAAAATGCTAGAACCACGGGACTCGAGGGATGCCTAATACCTTCCCTTCGGTCAACAGAATTCCTTACCCGAATATCTAGTTCACAGACCATAATAAAGAGTCATTTCTTTTAGGTTAGGGATTAGAAATAAAAGGTGACTTGGAACACCATAACTCAATTCCAAGTGGCGACTCTGAAGACAATTAAAATAATTCCTAAATCAATACCGTTACTTAAATTGGAAAAACTCTATTCGCCGTGCACGAAAAAGGGGTGTGACATTCACTCCAGTGAGTAAACAATACCTTCATTCCCACTAAATATCATGTAGAGAAAAAGAAAAGGAATCGGAAAAAATGAACACGAATTTTCTTGAAGGGCTTAAGGGTTAAAATGTGAATGGGTCGGGGTTTTACCCGACCCACAAGTAAACGGGTAAGAAAAATAAAAAAATATTATTTTATTTGGGGATGAGATACACGCACAGGTTATGAGATTGCAAATACTATAAAAATAGTGTATTTAGAATTGTTGGAAATAGTTAGATGGGGTAATAGGACCACCACAAACTTTAGGTGTCTACTTCAAAAAAGGGTACAAGTTTGATGGGGTAATTATGTATTTTCTCAATAACATATTTGATAGGCTACTATAAATTTGTTGTTTGGGACAAAAAAATTACTATTATGGCATAATTGTGTTGCATAAAGATCATGTGAATTTTATTTTCAAGTTATGAGATGATATATAAATTCCTTTATTTTGATGAATAATACCTATACTTGAAAGTTTCTAGAATAATTGAAATGAAGAGAAATGATAATTTTTGTTGGGTCATTTTGTGTTCTTTAAAGGTTGAACACTTGGTTTTTTTATTTAATGCTAATGTATGTCAACATCGGAACACAATAAACTTGACAACAAAATGATCTATTGATGTTAATTAGATGTCCAGACGAGTTACAAAAGGATATTTGAAACATTCAAAGTGTGGGGGTGCTTGGATTATGATTAATAGTCAATAATATTTGAAGAAGTTTAATATATAAAGTATTTCTTTAATACCCACAAGATATATCTTTGATGTATTTGATAGGGTAGTTATATTTATAACTTGACAATTTTAGCAATAGTTAGTTGATTAAATTATTAATATGTTGATACATAGTTGAATTGGTGTGTTGGTCTATAAATAGTGAATCTTCTAATGATAATGGTAAAATTCATATAAGTTGGATGAGTAACATGTATGAAGGTACCATAAATTTTGCACCAAACTAGGCTTAAATTGTATGTGGAATAAGAATATATTTAGCATATAAATGCTTGAAAAGAAATGAAATGGTTGAAAAATATGATTTTGAAATGTTGTGACCACAATTGATGCAACCATTCTATGTTATTCAGATAATGATGATATCTATGATATGCCTATGTAAAAGATTTGTTTATGATTTATATTAATCTTGTAAAATCTAGTTTCAAAAGACGTAGTATAATAAACGTGTGAATGAATAAGGCTAAAATCCTTAAACTAAACACAAGTAATGGGAATTCAACTTTGAGTTAGTATACACTCTAAAAATACAAGTTCAACGGGTAATAACAGGTTACTTTGTGTTTCTAAATCATGAGTTCTTTTTAGAGCCTTGATTCAAGTCATGTATTGCATATTGTTATGTGAGAAGTTGAGGAGTTATTAAATGCTTGAAATAACAGGGGTATAGTGACAAACTCCATAGTGCAGACTATTACACGAAGATTTAATTAATTCTTAATGAAATTAGTAAATGCCTACAGTAACAGGGATATAGTAGCTAATTTCACCTATATGTATATTGAAGTGGTGCCGCTTTAAGCAAGATCTAAAGGGTTGGTTTTGTGAATATTCATGAAATCAGGATGAGCACATGGCCATAAACGTGCTACAACAAATACTGGGGTTTCTAAGCTATAAATAATATTATGTGTGTGATATTTTCGATTTTGACACAAGGAGTTGTGGTTCAAATCTTTTAAGATACCAATTATTTTGTCAGAACTTTAAATTACTTTCACTAACAGAAAGTTCAAATCTATTATAAGATACTCTCTGGTAGGCATGATATTATGAGAAATATTACAAACTAGTGGGGGATTGTTGGATATTTTGTAATATATAGAGTTCTTAAATTAAACAGACATTTTGTTCGTGAGAGAACATGACTGTACGTTATGAAAAATCATTTGCTTATGAAAGAACATGACCTTTATGAAAAGTCATATGTTCATGAAAGAATATGACTCTTATGAAAAGTCGTATGTTCATGAAAGAACACGACTCTTATGAAGAGTCATCTCATAAGTTCTATAAATATAAAGACTCTAGAAGTAGCAAAAAGAAAAATATGCATGTATAAACAAAGAGTTTTGTTGTATTCTTGAAGAGAATTGTTTGTATTTACCCCAATATGTATACGAACAATATCTCTTTAAAGAAAGTGATTACACGCCTCAAAACCATCTTCTTCTTCAATTATATTTCCTATTATTATTTTCTAACAAAGTTTACCTGGACGTTTAAATATTGCCTTTTGGCGCTCGGGGTTAATTGACTCTTTATTAATTTTTTCACCTGATTATTTTTATATCAATACATGTATTAATGGACTCATATACTTATGTAATGCTTGTATATTTGATGGATTGAGAGCGTTCAGAGGCTCTGAGAAAAGAAAAGTCTATCTTGTGATTTACGATGCTTTGAATTAAGATTTCAATTGAAAGATGTTTTTGTAATAATGCTATAATTGTTGAGGATGAAGGGATACCATTTAGGTGAGGTGACGATCGAACACCTATGTTTATCTGCAATAGATATATTAACCTCGTGAGTTCCCCATGGATCACGGCTCTCAAACACCCCTGTATGAGAGGTGTGTATACTGGTTGCATACACATGACCATTACATTATATGATCTTATTGAAGTGATTTGTACTTATTTCATGTCTTTTGGGGGTGCATTTGTTACTTTTCTATAGTTCATCACGACTACTATTATGACTTACCTATTGCTCTACTTTATTTTTGTGCTTAATAATTGAATAATGAATTAAAATTGATTTATGATTCAACTACCGGATTATGTGCAAGTGACTAGTTAGATTATTTTGGCTGTGACGCAACAATAGTTTTTAATTTCCTTTTGGAACAGGGTGAGTTTATTAAGGTTAAGAGAGGCTGGCTCTGCATGACCTTGGTTGGTTGTCGAAGATGACCCCTCAATTAATTGGTCTCTAAATAAATTTTTTAAAGGGGAAAAGGTCAAAAATGCCCGCCGTTTATAGTTTGGCTCAAAAATGTCTTTATCGTCAATACTTTGGCTCAAAAATGTCATTGCAATCAATACTTTGGTCCAGAAATGCCCCTATAGTTACAAAATGGGTCAAAATGCCCTTTCCAAATAAATATATTATTTTTTTCTTTTTAAACACATCTTCTTTCTAAGTAAAATATTATTAAAGAACAATATTCTTGTTTTCTTTCTTCTAAAATCACTTTAACAAATAAAAATGTAGGAATTTTTTTTTTCTTCTTAATCTCATTTTATCAAATAAAATAGAATAACTTCATGTTTCCTTTCGACAGATAATATATGCCATATATATATAAGATCATAGCATATTCATCATTAATTTATATTTATATAACGATAAAAAATAATTATAATAAAATAAGAAATATTTTCATTTTTATTTTTTCCTGAATTGAAGTAAGATAAACATTTGCTAATTTAAAAACATTATTAGAAAAAGAATGTGTTTAAAAGAAAATAATAATATATTTATTTGGAAAATAAGCATTTTGACCCATTAAATAACAATAAGGGTATTTTTGGACCAAAGTATTGACGATAAGGGCATTTTTGTTCCGTTCGCATAGTTAAAGGACATTTTTTAACCTAAGTATTGATGGTAAGAACATTTTTTAGCCAAACTATAAAGGAAGGACATTTTTATTCCTTTCACATAGTTTAAGGACATTTTTTTTACCCTTTTCCCTTTTTTAAATAATCAAAAACACCTTTAAAAGATAAGGTATAATGAATGGGAAAATGAAGAAAAATAAAATGAAAGAGAAATACAGTTCATGTCTCTCTCATTTGTGCTAAAGAGGAGATCTTTTATGCTTTTAAATAGAAACACTCTTTTCAGCTCTTAAAGAGTTGAGAAGAGGATTTCCCCTTGCTCGCTCAACTTCAGCTTCAACTCTTCACATGATTGATTGATAAAATTTTTGGACAAAATTTATTTTTGATTTTCACGAATTAATTTTTTTTGTCATATTAATATTAATTTATTAATTCACAAAATTATTTAAATTTTTTCCAACAAATATTAAAATCTATTCTGAACAGGTGAGTTCGTACCTTTTCAATCCAAGATTTTGGCTATAAATAATGATGTTTTCTCTCAGTTTTCTGCATCGAATCTATATTGTCTATATATATTTCCTTACAAACAAATATCGAGTCTTTTTGTGATTTGTTGTTGACATTTGAGTTTGATGAAGTTACTAAAGTGTGATGTACCACTATTTCAATAATACATATATCCCATTTATCATGGGAGAAAGTAATGCATAACCTCATGTACAGTAAGAATATTAAATTCTTTAAGGACACAATAAATTTTGTGGTCTACTTGGATATTTATTTTTCCTTCTTAAAGAATTTTTCATTTCTATTTTTTTTAGTTAATAATTATTTTCTAATTTTCTGCTTTGAACGGAGTATGATAACACTTTATACGAGTCCAATCTTAAAACACATATTTTTTAAACGGTACAGACTAAAAGGACCTTCCCTAAAAATACAAACCAAAACAGACTCCACTTTACACGCAAGTTTGTGCAAAGTGAAGTTGCAAAAGATGTACTGCAATCTTAATTCTAATCACATGTTAGATAAGAAAAAGAGTATTCTATCTTTTTTTTTTTTTTGTAAAATTATGACAAGATAAAGATAATAATAGAGATTTTTATCATTAATTAAAAAATTAAATGTCCAAGTAAACTAAACAAGATGGAATTACTCGAATCATAACACACTCACAAAAGGTGGGGAAATTCCTCCGGAGGAGTTAAAAAAAAGAATGTTCAAGTACAATGGTAAATCTTATATTTGGCAAAATGAAAGGACACAATAACCATAAATGAATTTTAGATAAAAGAACATGCAACAGCCAAAACTAGAACTGCAAATGAAAATAAATAAATAAATAAAATTGAACAGTTGGTCCTTAGAGAGGATGATAGCAACACATTCTTATCAAAACATTGTATTATTGTTGCTCACTTGTCATTTTTTAATATTTTATTTTTTAAAAAAGAGTAGAAGATACCTTCTCCTTTATAATAGGTTCTTCATTTATTTAAACTTAAATATTTATTGTACCCTTTGGACTGTAACTCTAAGAAATGACTTTGACCAAGCAGTCCCGTACACACTATAAGGCTTGTTTGGTCCACCAACTACATACTATACCTTTTTTCTTTTTATAAAAATCTATTTAGTAGCATAGCCACATGTAGAGAAGGATGGTCAGTCGAATCCTATCGTCAAAAAATTATCCTCTATATATAGAAACTTATATAAAGTGTACGTTAAATTTTGAATACTTTTAATGAAATTTCTGATTTTGCCACTTAATCAATCCTTCACTAGGATTTCTGAATTCCAAAGAAAACTCTAAAATGATAGTTTTAATTAATATTTGTAACGAGTAACGAGTATGCACGTTACCCTTAATTTATAAGACCACACATGCTTACGACTCATTATATAATTAACTAACATATATATCAACTTGTTCATATATATAGTCAAGCCAAAATAAAAGGGGCCAAAGAGGATATATGCAATATAAAATGAGCTTGTTGTATTTATTTATTTATCCACAAGCACAAACTTACTCCAGTCCCATCTTTTATAAAATAACAAAATTAAATTTCAGAAATTAGCTCAAAGATATATTATACTAGCTATTTGGTCATTAATATTAAGAACACTTAAGTAGTGACTCTGAAGTAACCACAAGATTAACATTTTATTTTCTTACTTTTCACTAAGATAAGTAATTGGACAAAAACTAATTTCTCTTCTAATTTGAAGTATTAGCTCACAAAAGTATTACAGCATAACGAGTTTATTCCAAACTAGTTGAGGTCAATTATTTGAACTTTCTATATTTAGAGTATGCCCATATAATAATTTGTTTATTTTTACATTAATCTTAATATACTATTAATTTTTTTATACTCCTTTTATTGTAATTTGTTTGTCTTTATCTTTTATAATATTTTAAAAATAAATGCATTCCAAACTTGGCATATTTTTAATTTCAACATCCTACCTAAGAGCAAATGAGCAACGCGAGGGCGGAGTGGGGCGAGGCGAGTTTAAACACATGATGGTGCAGGTGGGGTGCAATGAGTTGAAATAAATATAAATCAATTATGTGCGGGTGTGAGGCAAGTGCGGGTTACCATTTAAATTTCTTGTTAAATATAACTTAATTAGATTGATATTGGTGTTATATATTACCTAAATTTGGGAAATTATATGTAAATTTCTGTATAAATTTCGTTTAAGATCACAATATTAAATTTATTTATTTATTTATTTTCTTAAATTTTATATCAAATCAAATTTTTAAAAATAAATTAAAACATGATACTACTTTTTAAGACCAAGAATGACTCTTACGTGGCCGATCGAGTTGTCCCCAACAAAAGTAACAAAAGAAACTATTTGATATTTAACATTAATAGTTCACATGTCTTATAATATGGACTTTTCCAAGCTAACCTACAAAGATAATGGATCCAAGATGCCCAAAAAAGAGGGAAACAAAAATGAATAGTATCCCATGGACTAGAGTTCCACTAATGTTAGAATAATACCAACAACAAGATTTGAATTAATATTAGTACTAATTATGAAAAATGTCAACTAACTAAAGGATAGATGTATTACTATTTTAAGTATGCATAATCCATGGCAAAAATATTAATCCCATTTGATTCTGATTTATGCTATGGTTTTTTTAAAAGTTTTTTTTATACCACAAATTTCATACGTTTTCATTTCTTACTTAATTTTTTGTGTTTAATTATGATGCATCATAAATTAGAAAAGAGGAAACAGATATATTTGACGCTCACATCAAATTAATCATCGGAGAAAAATTCTTCCGCAACAATGTTTTACACTTAAGCCAACTGCTATATAATAGATTTGTTTTCCATACATAAGTAATACTCTCTCCGTTTATTTTCATTTGTCACGTTTCGCTTCATGAGAATCAATTTAACTAATTTTTGGAGCTAAACTAAATTAGATCAAATTTAATATTTAAATTTACTAAATATTAAAATACTATATGAAAAAAATATCATAAATTGCAATCATTTTCATATTAATCAATATAATAAAAAAATATATCTTAAAATATTAATCAAAGTTCCTTCAGTTTAACTCTCTAGAATCAAATATGACAAATAAAAATAAATGAATATCATTTTTCTAATTATAATTAAATAATATGCATTCTTTCTTTATTCTTTTATCTATTAAAATTAAATTATCCGATCCGGTGTAAACGCGACATAGTAATAAATATTTGCATTTTGCCTTAATAATATGTGTGTCATGTGGGTGTACGATGTTATTAACCATAGAGGATAAATACTCAGCTCCCTTCTGAATGAGCCGCCGAGAATGGGTCAAATCCACAAGCTTTGACTATCACACAAAAACTAGAAAAAGAGATTTCTAAAAATTCCACGGTCAAAAGTACCTTTTAGCTTCCTAGAAAAAGCCTAAAACACCCTAATCCAAAATTTTTATAAACTACAAATACCACACCCCCACTTTTTTGTTTTATAAAATCTAAGTACTCATCTTTTTTCCTCTTAAATTTTTTTTGTTCAAATTACATTTCAACAAGTTTGAATTTTCTTGTTTTGTATTTTAAATGGCTTCTTCAGGTGGAAATATGAACACTTTTATGAATTCATTTAACTCATTTTCTTCTTCTCAATTCATGACTTCTTCGTTTAGCGATCTTCTTTCTGATAATAATGATAACAATAAGAATTGGGGATTTAGCGATGAGAGAATTAAGTCATTTCCAATGATTAACTCATCTTCATCACCGGCTTCGCCTTCTTCTTATCTTGCTTTTCCCCATTCTTTAAGTCCATCTATGCTTTTGGACTCCCCTGTTTTGTTCAACAATTCAAATGTAAGTTTCTTTTGTACGAGAAAATTATTCAAATTATTATCTGTATACGTTTTTGTTAACTTGTCTGATCGGGATTTTGTTTTTACTTTTGAGCAGACTCTTTCATCACCAACTACAGGGAGTTTTGGTAATTTGAATTCTAAAGAGGGGAATTCAAGGAGTTCTGAATTTTCTTTTCAAAGTAGGCCTGCTACTACATCGTCAATCTTTCAATCTTCTGCTCCAAGAAATTCATTGGTATGAACTTGTTTCAAATTTCGTGTTATTTTACTCTGTTTCTTTTTACTTGTCACATTTCGATTCTCAAGAGTCAAGTTGTGTGAATTATGAGTTTTGACTGGTATTTTAAGATGTAATATGAAAAAGATTTTAACTTTTGTACAGTTTTTAAATATCTGTATTTGGAATTTAAACTATTGAACTATTCCGATTCAATTTAGATTCGAAAATTATTCAAATTGATTTTTGTGAATTGAATTGTGACAAGTAAAAAGTTGGGTTTTGTGTAAAATATGTAATGCATTGACTAGTATTTACCTCCATTTCTTTTATGAACCTTTAAAGAAATGTCAAACTTATCAAGTTTATTGACGGTTAATATATAGTTTGAACTGTCCAAGAATATTCCCCTCAAATATTCCAATTCCATAACATGTCTATCTCTTTAATTTGCTGAAAAGTTTAGTTTATAAAAATGAAACAATTTGGAAGTTAAAAAAAATGAGTATTTTGAAGTTGAAAATAAATATTTTGTTGGAAGTTTGAAGTTGTGTTTACACATGAATGATGTGTTGTGAGTGAGAATCGTTATTTCACACCAAATACTCATCTAATAAGTTTTGAACTTTTTTCTCCAAGGGTTATGTAATCAAACTTGAATTTCCGAAATTCTAAGTTTGAAGTTGAAATAATGAACAGAACAGTATAATAAACATTAATTTGCAAATAATATTTGGTTTGAAGTTATGTTGTGCATTTCCTGGTAATAACATGAAAGCAAGATTGCAATTTGCAATAAAATATAGATAATAATAAAAGTCTTCTTAGACCAACAACCACAAATTGCCTTTTCTTTTCTTTCTCTAATCTTAATTAATTGACTTAAACAGGAAGACTTAATGACAAGGCAACAACAGACAACTGAATTCTCCACAGCAAAAACTGGAGTGAAATCAGAAGTGGTTCCAATTCAAAGCTTTTCCCAAGAGAACCTGTCGAATAATCCTGCTCCGGTGCATTACTGTCAACCATCGCAATATGTTAGAGAGCAGAAGGCGGAAGATGGCTATAATTGGAGGAAATATGGACAAAAGCAAGTGAAAGGAAGTGAGAATCCGCGAAGCTATTACAAGTGTACATTTCCGAATTGTCCTACAAAGAAGAAGGTTGAAAGGAACTTGGATGGACACATTACTGAGATAGTTTATAAGGGGAGCCATAATCATCCAAAACCTCAATCCACTAGAAGATCATCTTCACAATCGATTCAAAACCTTGCTTACTCCAACTTGGATATAACAAATCAGCCAAACACGTTTCATGAAAATGGTCAAAGGGACTCCTTTGCTGTCACAGACAATTCTTCAGCTTCTTTTGGAGATGAGGATGTTGATCAAGGCTCTCCTATCAGTAAGTCAGGAGAAAATGATGAAAATGAACCCGAGGCAAAGAGATGGTAAGTTTAACACGAAATCTTTCAAATGTTTTCCTTTTGTTGATACTAATTGATATGAAACCTAAATGTTCTCTTGTGTTAATTGTCCTTTCAGGAAGGGTGACAATGAAAACGAGGTTATATCATCTGCAAGTAGAACAGTACGTGAACCTAGAATCGTAGTTCAAACCACAAGCGACATTGACATTCTTGATGATGGTTATAGATGGAGAAAATATGGACAAAAAGTTGTCAAAGGAAATCCGAACCCAAGGTTAGCAATCCCTACACCATATAACATTAGTTGTTTTTCTCATTACTACATCTTACTATGCAGAAAATTGAACCACCAGTTAGCATAAATCTCTTATCACACACGTTCTCCGTTCTTAGGCATAGAAAGCTTCCCATTTCATGTCCTTGAAATTTTGAATGAAAAGTAAGTCTAAATATGAGTCTTCGCTATGTTTTTATAGGAGTTACTACAAGTGCACATTTACTGGATGTCCGGTTAGGAAGCATGTGGAACGAGCATCTCATGATCTAAGAGCAGTTATCACAACTTATGAAGGAAAACACAACCATGATGTTCCTGCAGCACGTGGTAGTGGTAGCTACGCAATGAATAGACCTCCAACTGGAAGCAACAACAACATGCCAGTAGTTCCAAGGCCTACAGTGTTGGCTAACCATTCTAATCAGGGAATGAACTTTAACGACACATTTTTTAACACAACACAGATCCAGCCACCAATCACCCTGCAGATGCTACAGAGCTCTGGAAGTTCAAGTTATTCAGGATTTGGTAACTCATCGGGATCTTACATGAATCAAATGCAGCACACGAACAATTCTAAGCCGATAAGCAAAGAAGAACCTAAAGATGATTTATTCTTCAGCTCTTACCTTAACTGAAATTCCTCCATACCAAAATACAAAAGATAGAGATTTCTTTCTCAAGTCACTGTATTCGTTGTAACTTATGATAGTTTTTTTTTCCTTCTAGAATACGTAGTTAGGTTTTACGATTCCACAATAAGAGTTAGTCCATTATTTTATTTGTTTCGAGCCTAGCTCTGGATTTCTTAGCATCTGTAACTTCTCATTAAGATTATTTTTTTTGTATACACAAATTTATCAGTGTAAGGTGGGACTGAGGTTTCATGGTTGAAAGTTGATATTTTTTTTTTCGTGTGTGAAGTTGAATATTCATTCTTTAGAAGTTACCGTTCAGTTGTATCCCTCAGAGTTTCTCATTTTTGCTTAACAATAAATCAAGAGGAAACTTCCACCAACCATACCAGAGTTCATTTCTAGACTTTGAAGATAAACTGCATTATTAAAATGATCACTTTCACCGCGAGTAGTTACATCTATCAGTAAGCATTGTCCTTCGGTTGGTATCAACATTTGGTTACCATCTTTTCTTGATGCAAAAAATAGATTTGACTTCGTCTGCATATGATGTTTCTAGAAGTTCGTGGAAAGTTCTACACTTCAACTAATTGATTTACCAAACGAACAACACAGAGCAAGATACAGAAAGAGGACTTCTTCAATGAACAAAAGGTCAATAAATTTGTAACAAATGAAGGAAATGTAGAGAATCAAAAGAATCATCAATGAAACAGTATGTTTTAAGTATTATCTATTTTATCAAATGTAGGTTTGTTTCGAAAGTTTATATCCAGAAACGATAGCTGACACTGCCATAGCTAGAAATGTCACAAACTCCATGCCGATTGCTGATGCTGAAGAATCTGTGAATATGTTGTCATTGTTTTCTCTCATTCTGTTTGTCAGCGGTACAGCAGATGAAGCAGCTGATAGTAACAAGTAAGCCATCAACTGCAATTCAATCGCGATTCCAAATCAATGGATAATTCACAGAGTTAACAGTTCTATTATGTAAAAAAAAGAAATCACAAACCTGATCACCAAAAAAATCGAGAAAAGCTGAATTCTTCCGCGAAAATATTTCCTTGTTAGTTGAAAGTTGGTAAACTTGAATCAGCACTAGCAATATTGTATACAATGTAGATAGAATTGCTATAGCTAGCAAATACCTGCATTTGCCAACATCCCAAAATACAATTCAATTACAAAGATCATAAATAAACAAAAACAAAAACTCAAGGCGAACTTAGCATGTTAGTATAGCTCCCGTTTGGCCATAGATCTGAAAGTTGAAACTTGAATATTTGAGTTTTTGATCAATTGTGTTCGGATATGCATTTTACTTTTGAAAAGAATCAAAGTTTGGTGAGTGGAAGTTCCAAAAACACACCGGTTTTAGAAACTTGAAGATATTTGAAGATTTTCATGCCCAAACAGATATCTGAAGATAAATTTTCAAAATTCAAATCTATGGTCAAACGCTAGCTTCATATCATGTGAAATCATAATTATGTACCTATATTCATCATATTTATCAAAATCTCTCCAATCACCATGCTTATTACTAGCCATGATTATGAAAGAAAGCAATGAGAAAAGCAAAGCAATACAACGTAAGCCGAAACAACCCTTCTTCAGCATATCTTCTCTCTTCCATCTCTCGATGAATCGTCCCATCCCAGAGCCAGCCACCGGAGGAGTCTGTGTCTGTCTCTGTGTACCTCCGATGGCTGGAGTCTGGCTCTCCGTGTCTACAGAGCACGGAGGTGCCGTTGGTGTTGGTACACCAGTTGCCTTGTAATTGTTTGGATCTGACATATCTCCTCAAAATGAAAAAAAAAATTCAACCACGGAAAATGTAAAGTGTCAAAAGAATCTTTTTGTTTGACAATTTAATTTTGTCTTTTCTATTTTTTCTATTTTCGGATTATTCTAGAATTAGAAAGAAAATTGTTGATAATTATGAAGTGGGTAATAATTACATTTGAAAAAATTGCGTAATTATATTGATATGATCGGTTTTTGAGATTGTCAGTAACGAACTTCAGTTGTGACGGTTTTACGCTGTCAGGTTCTACGTGATTGGGGTTGTTTTGAGTGGGTCCTACTGAGTCTACGTGGATTCCATGTCAGCATTTTGATTTTTTTTTTCTCTTTTGTCAAGTCATTTGATGGCACAAAGAAAATAAAATGACAAGAAGTCATTCGATAAATAGACAAATATTCAAAAGAGAAATGGTGTGTTTTACTCATTTATCGTTTCCTTCCGATTTTAATTTGACACGAAATTTTAAAAAATAAAGAAGAGTTTTGAGGGCATCTCCAACCCTAATCTCTATTTTACTCTCCAAATATAGAGTTTTCTATTTTTTCAGACAACCAAGTCCAACTTAATTCTCTATTTTACTATCTAAAAAAGAAATTTTTTCTCTCTCCTCAATATTATATTATTATTTCTATTTCATTCTTATTTTCTTATTTCATAATATACCTCCTTTATTTCTTTTTTTCCAAATAATACCTTTATATAATTTTCATCTAATATAAAGATTTATTTTTTCAAATTCTTTACTTATTATAAAATTATATTTTCCCCCTAAATTTCTAAATAACATAATTTGCAAGTTAATATTATATAATATACAAATTAATGGATAATTCAAATAAAAGTGAAATTATTAATGAAATATAATTACATAAATACTCTACTTTCAAGATTATTATATTGCTCCCATAAATACTCTATTAATGCATTACGGAGTTCAAAATGAGTATTTTTATCCTTAATTATTTATGTCTAGCTAAAGATTGTTCATATCGGAGATTTTCATGCAACAAGAACAATTACGAATAATTGAAAAAAGAAATCAACAAGCACAACCACAATCACAACTACACTAATTATGTGGATCATACACTAATTTTTTCTAAATATTGTTAAATCTGAAAACGACCAACCGGATTACTAAATTATTGTTGTGATAAAATTATTATGTTATGTATTGTATTTATAAATTAAAATTTTCATCTTATCATTTTAATTTTGTGCATTCTTCATAGTGAAAATTAATAATGATATCAAACTATATTAAAGTGATGAAATTTTAAAAAATTGAAACATTATTAATTCAGGATGAAAGTAGTATATATTAAAGGGAAAGGGGTCTGATATACCCCTCAACTTTGTCATTTAGAGCTGATATACCCCTAGTTATAAAAGTGGCTCATATATACCTCTACTGTTATACAAATGACTCACATATACCCTTTTCCTCTAAGGGAAGTGAAAAAAATTAATTTTAGTTTAATTTTTTTTTTTTTTAAATAATCCCATATGGGTATATTTAATCCTCCTCAAATATATATAATTTTTTTTAACTTTTTTTTGTTTCAATGACTAATTTAGATTTATTATTTTGATGGTCAAATTTATGTAAGTTTTGCTAATATTCTTGTAAAATTTATTATAGATGACCCAATTTTTTTCTTCAAATACAAAAATTAAATTACAATATATCCGAAAAAATAGTTTTAAATTATAATATTGCCACAAAAAAATAGTTTTAAATTTTTTTCTTTACACTAAGGAATGAAAGAAAAAATAAAATAAGAGAAAGAAACTCAAATAATGATATGTATACAAAAGAAGGAAGAAATTCAATTCAGAAAAATGAGAGAAAACTTCTCTATTTATTGCCAACTATAGGTACAAATTAACTTGTTCAAAACAAATTCAAATGTTCAGATCTGTCATGGTGTCTTTTGAAAAAAGAAATGTTTGTTCGAAAGGAACATGTCCTTTTCGAAACAGTCCACAAAATTTAAATTAATTTCGTTCCACGAATTAATTAATTAATAATTCTAAATTAATATTAAGAAAAATAAATAAATTAATGAGATCAATAAATATTATTTTTTCTAAATAAATTATCAGTCAATCACATCATTTGTCATTGCCGAAGTCGATCCGAGTGAGCGAGCGATGACAATGGTGCGAAGGACACCCTTTAAAAAAAACCTGAGAGTTAAATTAGAAAGTGTTTGTTAATATAAGGACAAAACTTTTCCTTTCTTCTACTAATGTGGGCGAGTTGACTTTTCATTTTTCCTTGACTTGATTCCACCACATTTCCCAATTCACACCTTACTTAAACCCAACAATCCCCCACATGAATGAGAATAGATATTGTTAAAACATATGCATGAAAATCGTGTGATTCGTAAGTAAGGATTAATTGCGTCTAGATAAGTAAGTTTCCCTTTCAACTTTCCATAGTGAACATATATCGGATATACTCGGTTATTAATTGGTAGATTTGATATATTTTAACCGTTGAGCTTTCATGTATACCTGGACAACATAAGTCACACAATCAACCCTTCAACTATTTTTGGTCCTCATTATTTTGTTCGTTTCTATCATGAACACTTCCTAGTTCATAAGTGTGTAGAGAACTCACCTTATCGGATTTTCCTTGAAGTGACTTACACTTCACGCTTAGAGGGTGTTTGTATTGGCTTAAAAGTTGGTCAAACCTACTTTTAAGTCAGTTTTTACTTTCTGAAAGTGTTTGACAAATATAAAAATAACTTAAAATAAATTGAGGAGTGTTTGACAAAGTTAAAATAACTTAAAATAAGGTTTGAATGACTTAAAAAAAGTTAAAAACCAAAAGTAGGTCTCTACCTATTTTTTATTTTTTGACTTAAAAGTCATTTCAGCTTTACTTTTTATTTTTTAGCTTAAAAACTACTTTTTAAAGTCAATCCAAACAGACTCTTATATAAGTGATTTCTAAATGTTTTATCTCATAGATACACCATTTGATATACCTTGTATCAAACTTAGAAATCATTAAAAAGTCTTAATACCCTTATCCATGTTATTGTACATTGTCTCATATGAGAATTGACCATAAAAATTATTTTGACAATGTTGAACTGTCATCAATGACTTTGTTTGATCTCCTCGAATCTAGATCTTGGGATCTCCAGTCTTCTAGGAAGAGATACCGTCATGATGACTTGTCCTTGGCCATAGTTCCATTCCCATTGATGATTTCTCAACCCTCGCTCTAGTTAGGCATTTTGTAAGTGGATCCAACACAATATCCTTTGACTTTACATAGTCAATTGTCATAATTTCACTGAGAATAGTTGTCTAACATAATTGTGTCTTCATCATATGTGACGAGACTTACAACTATACATAACACTCCCAACCCTTCCTATTGTAGCTTGGATATCACAATGTATGCATATAGGGGCCACTGATTTTGGCTAAAATGGAATATCTTTTAATAAATTCTGGAGTCATTCGACTTCTTCATCTGCCTTTTCTAATACTATGAACTCAGACTCTATTTTAGAGCGAGCTATACATGTTTGTTTGGATGATTTTCAAGATATTTCTCCTCCACCAATTATGAAAACATATCCACTTGTGTACTTTAGTATCAGTTGACCCAATAATTAAATTTGCATCACTATATTCTTCAACAACTGTTGGATACTTGTTGTAATGCAATTTTTTTTGTTTGAGTGTGATCTAAGTACTCCAAAACTCATTTCATTGCTTTCCAATGATTTTGGTTGGGATAACTTGTGTATCGACTTAATTTACTTATAACGCAATTTATGTGTGATCGTGTACAATTTATGATGTACATCAAACTTCCCAACACTCTAGCATAATTTAATTGATACTAACTTTCACATTTATTCTTAACGAGATTAAGGTTCATATCAATTGATATTTTTGCACTTTGAAGTTTAAGTACTTGAATATTTCAAGTAACTTTTGGATAAAATGAGATTGAGACAATGCTAGAGCTTGAGGAGTTTTGTGAATCTTAATTCCTAATATCAAATCGGCAACTCTTAAATCTTTCATATCAAACTTACTTGCAAGCACGATTAGTAACATTCATGTTAGCAATGTGAGTGTCTTTAGTGTAAATACATTTATCACATTCATTAATCTTAAATCCATTTTTCAACATGATTTTGTCAAACTTCACATGTCATTGTTTGAATTCTTGTTTTAGTCCATAAAGTGACTTAAACACTTTCTTTTCTTTACTATGAACCACAAAGCCCTCGTGTACCATGTAAATTTCTTCCTTCAAATATCCATTTAAGAAAGTTGTTTTACATCCGTTTGATGGATTTCAAGGCCATATATTTTGTAGCTAGTGCAATTAATATCCAAATAGATGAAATTCTGGTTACTGGCGAGTATGTGTCAAAATAATCAAAACATTCTTTCTGTCTAGAGCCTTTGACGACAAGTCATGCTTTGTATTTTTCAATAGTTTTATCGACTTTCATATTCCTTTTGAAGATCCGTTTTGAATCCAAAGATTTGTTTCCCTGAGGAAGATTAACCAACTCCCAAATATGGTTGCTCAAGATTTAATCCATCTCAAACATGCTCTTTCCAAAAGGATGAGTCCGCAGAGGACATAACTTCTTTGAATGTTTGAGGCTCATTTTCAAAGAGGAATGTTACAAAATCAGATCCAAAGAAAGTTGATGTCCTTTGACGTTTACTACATCTTGAAATCTATTTATTAGGTACATTCTCCTTTGGTTCTTCCCGAGGTTGTTTAGACCCTTCACTACACAACTCAAGTATAGTTTTATACAGATAAGTGTGTTCAAAGAACTCAACATTATATGATTCAATTATTGTATTATCATGATATCTGGATGTTTGGACTTATGAACCAAAAATCGACATGCTTTATTATTTGTGGCATATCCAATGGAAACATAGTCCACACTCTTAGGTGATATTTTGACTATTTTAGGTATGAAAATTTGGACTTTGGCTAGACACACCCACACATTGAAATATTTCAAGTTGAGTTTTCTTCCTTTCCATTTCTCATATGGAATAGACTATGTCTTGTTGTGGGAAACTCTAGTGAGTATTTGATTTGCTGTAAGGATAGCTTTCCTCACACAAGTTTGTGTAAACCTGAATTTATAAGTAATACATTCATCATTTTCTTCAAAGTTTGATTTTTTCTTTCCGCAATTTTATTAGATTGAGCTGAGTAAGGTGTAGTAATTTGATGGATGATTCCATTTTCCAAACATATTTCTGCATAAGGAGATTCATATTCTCCACCTCTATCACTTCTAATAATTTTTATCCAACTACTTTTTAACTTCAATTTTGTATTTCCCAAACGCTTCTATTGCTTTATCTTTAGATCAACACTTTAGAACCTAGAACTTACTGAATTTTATGGAAACTTGTACGGGACGTGTAATGATACATGAACTGTACAAGGGTCCGTAGAGTAGAAATTCAGTTAAACTCAGCTTCTCACGAGAAGTTTAACGGACCATAAAAGTGTCCACGGGCCGTAGCAGGGTCCATAGACATCGAGCTTCAGTACTCAGGATATGCTCTACTTTTACCAGTGCCTTTACTGACCATGAAGTGTTATGTGGTCCGTGGAAGTCACCCATAAAGGGCCTCCATCAGTTTTAAGTTAGGGTTATTTTTATCTTTTTTCCACTTTTTTACTTCTTATACTATGTCGTTTTGACCTATGTTAAGTGGTATTAGAAGACTTTTATCAAGCTAAACCCTCTCTTACACTTATAACTTCCCCAAAATTAATTTCTTCTCTCTCGAGTCTTTTCTCAAGCAAGAACTAGGGTTTAAGCTCTAAGTCTCCGTTGAAGGAATTCAAGCTAGATTTCTACTCCAGGTATGTGGAATTTCGTCAATGGGTATACCTTCACCCATTGAGTCCCAAGAAAACCCCAATTTCTCAAGTTTATGATTACTACAAGTTATAACTTTCTATGATCTTCATGAGTTTTCATTGTAAATTAGTTTTCCTTCATGATCAGTCCCTAGTTATATGTTTTACTCATAAATCCTATAATTTCAATTAAAATTCCATATTTTAATGACAATTCCATAAACCTATAGTAGGCAAGTATTAATTTCATGGCTCAGAATTATGTTATTTCAGATGAATGTCTCTGAGATTTTCATAATTTAGATGTTTTTGGATAAAGTATCTTCTAAATTATTTCTAGTATCATGATATAAGATTCTTTCAGATAAAGTATTTCTCAGTATAATTTCAACTATCATAACTTATGAGCTACTTAGTATGTATCAGTTATCAGTATGATTCTGTGTTATCATATTATTACTATTTCCAGTTCTGTTGGTAGTATACTTCGCATCGAGAAACCATAGGAATGAAGGTTTTTGGTCAGTATTTGTGGATCTTTAGTAGCTATCTGTAAGTCCCAAAACTACATACCACTGTAGTACTTGTCTTAGATAAATATTAGCTCAATTATCATGTCCTTACGATGTAAAGTATTGTTCACTGTCTTTTTGGTGTGAGGGTAGTACACTAAATACCATGTAGTAGCTCATATGGTTTATGTCAGATTTAGTATCAGTTATTGAATGACCTTGTACTTATGTATTTTTGTTCAGTATAATTCAGTTTCATGATATTTTACTTGGTCATTACGTCAACATATTTTACAGATTCAGTATGTTTAGATATAATGTTTACTATGCATATTCCTCATACTTAGTACATTCAAAGTATTAACCGCATACTTTTTGCATATATTATTTGATAATATAGGTTTTGACGTTCAGTATCTAGTCTGCGGTTAGTACTATCTCTAATCAGCTAGTAACAACGTTGGTGAGTCCTCATTATTCAGTGGACAACACTTACATTTTTATTCACTCATTACTTTTAGTTTCAGATATTTGGATTTAACTAGGGTCTTGTCTTAGCAACTTATAGTAGTAGAGACTTTTAGACAATCAATTTAGACTTCTTTTTATATGTACTCAAGTATTTTTTCTGTTGAGTTGTTAGACTATTTCAGTTAGCTTCCATTGTTAGACTATTTCAGTTAGCTTCCATTGTTAGACTATTTCAGTTAGCTTCCATTGTTAGACTATTTCAGTTAGCTTCCATGTACAAACTATCTTCTATCATTGATTTATATTAATCTTAGTGTCATTCCATGCCATGAGGTTAGCTTGGGATCACTTGTAGATCTAAGCACCATGTCGCGTCTAGGGGTAGTCTCGGGACGTGACAAGCTGGCACACTCCCGTTGAAGCATATCACTATAGCGGAAATTATTCTGCTATATCGGCTCCCACTATAGTGGAGCATGGTCGCTATAACGGCCCTTTTCGTCCCAGAATTCCAGGAGGTGCTTCAATGGTGCCTCTTGAGCCAAAAATCACGTTCCTAATAAAATAACATCATATCAGTGTTTCCAAAGTACCCTATTAGTGTTGGGAAAGGCAAGCACAAAATAAATGTGCACGATAGGGCGATAGCGAAAGAAAACCCAAGTCAAATCTTTCCTTTCTATTTGAACCAAGAGAAGACAAAATAATGCAAGAATAAAACTGTTTGGGCAGCAAACAAATCAACCAAGTAAGAAAAATAAATCAACATACGAGACACCAAAGTTTAACGTGGAAAACCTCTTCGGTGTGAAGAGTAAAAACCACAAGGCCAAAGCTCCACTAAAATCAACAAGAGTTACAAAAGTGTTCTCCAAAATGGTCACCAACAAAGTGCCAAACAATGAGAAACACAACTATAAGATAGCACCAAAAACTAGAGAAATAAAAGAAGCAAAAGCATCAAACCCGCAGCTACTATTCACGAGCTAAAATCTGGAGCTACAGGACTCCAAATCACCCTCTCTTAGTTCCTAATCAAAGATTACGTTGAAAGGAACAAGCTGTCCAAAAATCAGCTCAATCGGACAAGAAACAAAGCAGGAATCGCGATTTGAAATTGGCTGCTAAGGCTTGTGCGAAAATCTGCACTTTCTCACTTTTCTCTCTATATGACTGCTCTCAATCTCTTGTGATATGTCTCAAATAAAACCTAAAAGAAAGTCTTACATATGCACCATAATATTGAGCTTATGGGCAAAAGTGGACTAATCATATTGGGCTAAATTTATCCACAAAGGAAAGGAAGGAAGACCCAAAACCTTGGACTTTTATTTATCCACATAGGAAGGGAAAAAGGCCCAAAACCCAACAATTCTCCCCCTACCAACTATGTGGAGGAAACCGCCATCCCGACGATCATGCATCATTCTTCAAACTTCCCTCTTGGCAAAGCTTTAGTCATCATGTCGGAACCATTATCATTGGTATGGATCTTTTCAAGTTCAAACAACTTAGAATCCATCACATCTCGAATCCAATGATACCTCACATCAATGTGTTTAGACCGACCATGAAATGTAGAATTCTTGCCAAGATGAATAGCACTTTGACTATCGCAATAAAGCACATACCTCTCTTGAGCACAACTAAGTTCCCCCAAGAATCTCTTCATCCAGATCAATTCTTTGCAAGCTTCAACAGCTGCAATAAGCTTAGCCTCTGTAGTAGATAAAACAACATATTTTTGCAACCTAGATTGCCAAGACACAGCTCCCCCTGCAAAATTAATCAAGTAGCCTGAAGTAGACTTACGAGTATCAACATCACCAGCCATATCTGAATCAGTGTAACCACAAAGAATTGGTTTCCCTATCCTAAAACACAAACTCAGACTAGAAGTGCCACAAAGATATCTCATAATCCACTTTACAGCATTCCAATGCTCTCTTCCTGGATTAGAAATAAAACGTCTAACAATACCAACAACATGAGCAATATCTGGTCTTGTACACACCATTGCATACATCATACTACCAATAGCTGAAGCATAAGGAATTTTCTTCATTTCATCCTTCTCACTATCACTAGAAGGACAATGCTTAGTACTCAATTTGAAGTGCATAGCTAAAGGTGTACTGACAACCTTAGCTTTGTCCACGTTAAATCTACGAAGTACTTTCTGAATGTACTTCTCTTATGACAACCATAATTTCTTGCCATCTGTATCACGAACAATCTGCATGCCAAGAATCTCCCTTGCTGGTCCCAAGTCTTTCATAGCAAAAGACTTATTCAATTTTTGCTTCAACTTTTTAATCCTGCAAGTATTATAACCAATAACAAGCATGTCATCAATATAAATCAAAATGATAATAAAGTCATCATCAGAGATTTTTTGCACAAAACGCAATGGTCTGAAGAAGTCTTCTTGAATCCCTGCTGACTCATAAAAGAACCAAACTTCCTGTACCATTACCTGGGAGCTTGTTTTAAACCATACAAGCTCTTCTTCAACTTGCAAACATAATTTTCTTTTCCCTTGACTTCAAAGCCTTCCGGCTGCTCCATATAAATTTCTTCATCCAAGTCACCATGGAGAAAAGCAGTTTTAACATCCATCTGTTCAACCTCCAAGTCCAGACTTGCAGCCAAGCCTAGAACCACACGGATGGATGAAATCTTCACAACTGGAGAGAATATCTCATCAAAATCAATTCCCCTTTTCTGGTTAAAGCCCTTCACAACTAATCTAGCTTTGTACCGTGGAACTGGGTTACCATCTTTATGTTTCACCCTAAAAACCCACATGTTCTTCAAAGCTTTTCGATCTTTAGGTAACATAACCAAATCAAAGGTATGATTATCATGTAAAGACTTCATTTCATCCTCCATAGCATCAAAGCACATCTCTTTTTCTTCACTTTCATGGCCTCATCAAGACTCTGTGGTTCTCCCCCGTCAGTCAAGAGTACATACTCATTGGGAGAATAATGAGATGAAGGTTTTTTCTCTCTAGTAGATCTTCTTAGAGAACTCTCGGGAGCATCAATAATAGTTGGTTCCTCACCAAGTACATCGTCTTGCACTGGAGCATCAACGTCATACTGGTCATTCTGAATATGATCACCATCTTCAATATCAGCTTGAAGATTTTCACCTGGTGGAATAGTCAAAGGAACTGGATTAACATCAACTAGGCTCTCATTGCTCTGAGAATCAACTTTCACAACTTTGTCAAGATCTTCAATTGTTTGGTCTTCAAAGAACACAACATCACGACTTCTAACAAGTTTCTTCTCAACTGGATCAAAGAAACGATAGATGAATTCATTTTGACCATAACCAACAAAGATACATTGCCTAGTTTTAACATCCAACTTTGACCTCTCATTCTTAGGAACATGTACAAAGGCTTTACACCCAAAAACTTTAAGATGATCATAAGAAACATTCTTACCAGACCAAACTCTGTCAGGGACATCACCATTCAAAGCAACAACATGTGATAAATTGATAATATAGGAAACAATATTAAGTGTTTCTGCCCAAAAGGAATTTGTCAGCTTAGTATCTGAAAGCATACGTCTAACCCTCTCAACAAGAGTTTTATTCATCCTCTCCGTTAAACCATTTAGCTGAGGAGTTTTTGGAGGAGTTTTCTGATGCCGAATACCCTGCTGTCTGCAATATCTATCAAATGGACCAGTATACTCACCACTATTATCAAAACGGATGCATTTCAATTTTTTCCCTGTTTGTCTCTCAACCAAGGCCTGATAATTCTTGAACACATCAAGTACTTGATCCTTTGACTTCAAAGAGCATACCCATAGTTTGCGCGAATAATCATCAATAAAAGTCACAAAGTAAAGTGCACCACCGTGAGACTTTACCTTAAAAGGACCACACAAAACAAAATGTACCAACTCAAGCAAATCGAGCTTTCTTGAAGGCGGATGACTCTGAAAAGAAACTATTTTCTATTTACCGGATAAGCAATGAACATACTTGTTCAACTTTGCTTGTTTCACTCCAGAAAGCAAATTCTTCTTAACCAAATTGTCCATCCCCTTCTCGCTTATATGACTCAGTCTTCTATGCCATAACAATGATGAAGTATCATTCTCCACCATATTTACTAAGCCTCTGAGAATGGAGTCCTGAAAAAGATACAAGTTAGACAACTTGTCACAGCAGGCTACCACCATCGAACCTCTTGTAAGCTTCAACTGGCCAGCACCAAGGGTATTAACATAACCCTCATCATCAAGGTATCCAACAAAAATTAAATTCAAGCGAACATCTGGGGCATGCTTGACATTATTGAGAACTAGTTTGGAACCATTATTACTTTCCAAACAAACAGTCCCAATACCAAGAACCGCAACCTCATGATTATTGCCCATTTTTAACATCCCAAAATTACCTGGAGTATAAGATGAAAATAATTCCTTACTCGACGTGACATGAGAAGTAGCACCAGAATTCACAAACCAGCTACACTCATCGCAAACAAGATTGACGGCATTTTCATCACAAGAAACAAGAAGGTCATCGTTAGCAACAACAGCAACACGATTTTCATTATCGCCTTCTTTCTTTTGTTGTTTCATATCTCTCTTGTACTTGAAATAATATTTCTTGATATGCCCATTCTTGTGGCAATAGTCACATATAACACTCTTGAATCTAGACTTTGACTTTCCTCTACTTTTATCTCTGTTATTCTGACCTCTAAACTTGTTTCTCCCCCTGTCTTTAGTAACCAAAACACCGGAGTGTGAAGTAGAAGATGATAAGCCTTGAGATCTTCTTCTCATCTCTTCATTCAAGACACCACTCTTAGCATATTCCATGATCACAACACCACTTGGAGCAGAATTAGTCAAAGAAACTCGAAGAGTTTCAAAAGAGTCTGGCAGAGTATTAAGAAGCCATAGTCCCTGAATTTCTTCATCGAATTTTACACCCATTCCGGACAGCTGGTCAAGAACACCCTGAAACTCATTAATATGATCAGAAATAGGAGTGCCCTATTTATACTTGATGTTCATCAATTGTTTCAAAAGAAACAATTTATTGTTGTCAATCTTCGAAGCATATAGTGTCTCGAGCTTGTCCCACAAACTTCTGGCATGTGTCTCATTCACAATGTGATTTCTAACATTATCTTCAACCCATTGTCTAATATAGCCACAAATATGTAAATGCTCAAATTCCCAATCCTAATCATTCATAGATTCGGATTTGTTAGAAGCAAACACAGGTAGATGCATTTTCTTGACAAATAGAAGATCTTTCATCTTGCCTTTCCAAGTATGATAATTACTACCATTCAAACAAACCATCTTGCTCATATTTGACTCCATCATTCAAATAGATTATCAACAACAACTCAATGCTCTGATACCACTTTATTGGGAAAGGCATGCACAAAATAAATGTGCACGACAGGGCGATAGCGGAAGAAAACCCAAGTCAAAACTTTCCCTTCTATTTGAACCAAGAGAAGACAAATATTGCAAGAATAAAACTGTTTGGGCAGCAAACAAATCAACCAAGTAAGAAAAATAAATTAGCACACGAGACACCAAAGTTTAACGTGGAAAACCTCTTCTGTGTGAAGAGTAAAAACCACAAGGCCAAAGCTCCACTAAAATCAACAAGAGTTACAAAAGTGTTCTCCAAAATGGTCACCAACAAAGTGTCAAACAATGAGCAACACAACTACAAGATAGCACCAAAAACTAGAGAAATAAAAGAAGCAAAAGCATCAAACCCGCAGCTACTGTTCACGAACTAAAATCTGGAGCTATAGGACTCCAAATCACCCTATTTCAGTTCCCAATCAAATATTAGGTTGAAAGGAACAAGCTGTCCAAAAATTAGCTCAATCGGACAAGAAACGAAGCGGGAATCGCAATTTGAAATTGGTTGCTAGGGCTTGTGCGATAATCTGCACTTTCTCACTTTTCTCTCTATATGACTGCTCTCAATATCTTGTGATATATATGTCTCAAATAAGACCTAAAATAAAGTCTTACATATACACCATAATATTGAGTTTATGGGCAAAAGTGGACTAGTCATATCGGGCTAAATTTATCCACAAAGGAAAGGAAGGAAGACTCAAAACCTTGGACTTTTATTTATCCACATAGGAAGGGAAAAAGGCCCAAAACCCAACAATTAGTACTTTATGCAAAAATTTGGGCATTATAACTCTCAAATGTCGTCTGAATCTATGTTTTCAACCAAGAGCAACCCTTTACTTTCCTCCAATCTTTCAAACCTATTTCCGACCATAAAATCCATAATTCTTACACCCTAGAGCATTCTAAGAGCATTGTAAATGTAAGGGAAGCAACCATGTTGCAACAATTTCATAAAATCAAAGTAATATATTCAAAATTATTTTAAATAAACCAACTCAAACTCTATTCTACTCAACTGATTTCTAGCATACAAAAATCGTTATGCGCGCAATAAAGTAGGAGAGTAGGGAACGTGATCATTAGTGTATCAATCCGAAAACTTTTAAGTTAAGACTTGAACCATTCTCCACTTGAGTATAAGATCGTACAGAGTGATTCTTAATTTTTCTTAGGTGTAAAGGTCAATTATTTAGTGTGAGAATAATTTTGGATATGAATTAAGGTCAGTAGAATTCTCTAGAACAAAGTTGAGTTGAAAGTTTTCATACCGTTTAAGTTTTGATGTAAGATTTCACTTGGGTCAACCTCAAATGAACACATCTCTTAGAACATAATGAATTAGGTGGTCAATGTCCTATCAAATTAAAGGCCTTTGAGTCCTCTTTCCAACGCCGCCAAGTTTTCGTAGTTCTGAGCTTGGAGTACAAAGTTATGCATGTTTTAGTGAAAGTCTATATTTTAAGGCACCTCAATTGTTTTAGAAGGGGTAGTTTGGTCTTTTTCCATCCGTTATAAGCCTAACCACATTTTGTTCACCCAATTAAGGTCTAAAACAACATTAATTCAATTTTTCACGTTCTTTAACACTTGGGGGAATTAGAACAAGGTTCCAAGAGGAGAAAAACTAGGTTTCAAGCGTTCTTCAAGATTCCAATGATTTTAACCAAGAATAATTGTTCTTTGCAGGTATGTGAGGCTTCTCACAGTGTTGAACTTGTTCTTCCTCACGCCCTACATCTCAATGTAGTCAAGAAATCATCACATCTAAGGGATCCATTCGTAGTTTTTGATATTTGAATTTGGTTCTTTAACAATAGGGGTTTTGATTCTTTTATTTTGTGAATCTTATCATGTTGTTCATGCTTAGAATCACATGAACCCTATTGGGTTGGTAAAGTTATGTTTTCCAAAGGAATTGTATGAAGTTTTCATGCCTTAGTTTTGGGTTAGAGAAACAAGAAGAGTTTAGGAGAAATTTCTCAATTCTAAACTAGTTTGAACTAATATCAATAAGCAATAGTATTCCATGAACGACTTCTCTTTCCTTACATTTTAAAAATCATTTGGGGATTAACGATGGATAAATTAATATCTATTGAATGACCTATCCCATCGTTATTCAAAATGTAATTCTTATGGAATCCCAGATAATTTTGAAATACATTACCAAATTTAATTAGAGTGACATAACAATAATTTTGGAAATTATATTTGATCCGGGCTGACGTCACCCCGTCATAGTGAGAATTTTTCTACTTTAGTGCCACCACGATAACGGATATCAAGCTTCTATAGTAGGGTTGATGGGGCCAAAACCTAGAAAACATAGATTTTATAATATTACTCTTCTTCTTCAGTTTGAAAATGGATAGAGGTTACTCAAAACACCCTCCTGGTATGCTCCAAACTTGGGAACAATAGAGAGGGAAGATTCATGCGCAAAGGGGGTGAAAACTCATGGATTCCATGTAACGATCCATCCCAGTCGTTATGACTAGACTAATGGTTAAAGAATTTGGGCCAGAAAAATTTTCAGATAGCGACTTAAAAACTTTAGGCTAAGTTAGTCTTTGACGGAATCTGAGCTAGGTGTGATCTAGGATCATCTGGAAATGGGTGGTGTGTAATGTATAGGCTGGGTTATTATTTTTTTGTATCCACGATACTAAGGAAACTGTGGAGCTTTAAGAAATTAAATTTAGAGGAGTATAACTCCCGTAATCAAATTTGGCATAAAAGGGAGTTCAAAACATCAAGGGAAGGAGGTATGTTGTAAAAAATAGGATTTTTAGGATTTTTTGAGTCTCTGAAGTTCGTGTATTCTGCCATAGCAGGCATCAGACCATCATAGAAGGAGTGTGCAAGCACTATATAGGGAGTATGTAGGTGCTATAGTAAGGTAATTTTTGATATAGCGAGTTGGGCCGCTATAGAGGGGTAAAATGGGATTTTATGAAAAAATAGCTTTGAAACATCTTATTTTCTGCATTTCGGTTCTTAGAATTTGGAAGGGGAATTTAGGGTTGTTTGCATTCAATTTCCCATGGAATTCATTGGTAAAGGTAAGTTTGTAACTCCCCACTCTTGTAAATTGATTCTTAAGCCTTAGAATCTAAGATACTGCACTTGGGGAGGGTTTTGGCATGATTTCTTGGTGGGAAAAAGCCTTAAGTTAGGGAATATTATCATGATTCATGAATTGGTCAGGGGTTAGGATTTAAGTATAATCTAGGTATAACTAGGCTTTTGTGATTGATTTTTGGAATTATTTATTGTTTTAGACCAAGAAAAATCCAAGACACTTTAAAGGTGAAAGCTCGAATTCTTTAGAGTTTCTAAGAGGCTTGATTTGACGTAGGCGATGATTGTCTTGGATACCATACCTGGTATAATTACTAACGGTTGGCTCAGATACCACGTCTGATATGGGATATCATATGGTTGACTCAATACTGCATCGATGCATTAACAATGGTTGGCTTGGGTACTACATCAGTACACTAATAGTGTGTGTAGGGATTCCATGAGAGGATCAAGTATCTATTTATGGTTCCTTGAGAGAACCCGACATTTCCATTTGTGATCATGTGGGAAATGCATCCAAGTATTCATTGTTTCATGATATTGTGACTGTGAGTCTACACATATTGATGATTGTTATTATATGTATTGGTTTGTGTTACTATAATATAGTTAATATTGTTTACATTCATATCTATCTGTCTGTGTGATCCTACTAGTACAATGTGGCTTATGTATTGATACTGCACCTGCTCTTTTCTTGTTAAGTACATGATATCTTCCAACGGCTGATCCAAAACCTCAACTAAGGGATGATTGACTTCGAATCCAAGGGTGAACTAATCTTTCAGGTATCGGGTTCTTGTATCATTTCTTGACCATCCTTTTGGACACATTCATTAGACTAGATAAAAATTTTAAGTTTTCCGTGGTTGCATCCTCATTCTTGACTTATTTAGAGTTTTGATACTACGACTTTCAGTTCTTAGGCGTTTATTTCCGCTTAATTGTTTTAAGCATTGAGTTGAATTTATGAGGATTCAATTTTTTAGTTCTCTAAATTATTTTAATATTTATTATGATGGACTTGTTTTATTAAAAAGGTTTTGGGTTTAGTTTAGAAGTTTTTATTTCTCCCAAGTGGTTTAGTGCTGGTGACACTCACAACGGTCTGGTTCATGACATTCCAAGCATACTTCCATCAGAATTCACCTTCATGGAGTCAGAAGATCGTGTTTCAGACTTTTGCAGCAGCTTTTTGGCGCCCAAGTAGGCTAGACTTAATTTAGTAGTTAGATCTATCTCTAAATGTGTAATACATTGTAGATTTCATGCATATGCCCTTAGGCATGAAGTCTGAATGTGTTGAGTATTGCTGTTTAGGGTGGTAAGGTACTTGGTTAGTGATGTCGGTCTTATGACTGTTATTGGATGTTTATTCTATGGGTCGTAACCTATGGCAAATCAGACTATCAGCTAGGAATTTTTTTGGGGTGGGTCGTGTAATGTAGGTTATGGTTGAATTAATTTCCAATCTAAGTTATGTGTGCAGTTTAACTGTTCTTTAGTATTGTTTGTACAACACGTGATTGGGATGAAAAGGGATGAATGTGAAATGATATCTTGTTGTCAATCTCATGCAATGAACTCGTCTTAATTACTTGCGGTCTTACAAGTGTGATTGTATTTATTGTGATTGTGATTGTGTGGTGTCGGTAATTTTGGAAGGCGCGAGTAACATGCCTGGTACAAATTATCGATTGATTTGGGTACCACACCTCGTATAGATTGTTGGTTAGCTAGGATACCACGCTTGGTACGAAATATCTATCAGTTGGATGGAGTACCACTCTTTTGTTTTTTCCATGAGTGGGCTGGGCTTATTCATTGTGATGTATTGTTATATGTCAGTCCATGAGTGGCCAGTTTATCATGTTTAATGCTAGCTAGATTCCATATAAACACCAAAGAAAAATTCTTAGAGTTCCTTGGGTTGTCTGATTTACCTGAAAGGCGTGTTGAAAATATGTATGGGTTGTTTTGGTGTTTTGGGCATGTTTCATATGGTTGTTAAGTTAGGTTATTAACTAAGGGGTCGTTTGGTTACTGGATAAGGGTAAAGTTAATACATGAATAACTTTGTTATTCATGTATTATTTTTATACCATGTTTGGTTTGTAAATAGAATCAAAATTATTCATGTATAGATTTTATACAATGTTTGGTTGGTGTGTCTCCAAATGTTGTATAAAAGTTATTCATGTATTGATTTATGTGGTGTTTGGTTGTATTTTTATACTTCTACATAGCTAATACTCACATAACTTATGAAGGAATCTATGTATAATTTTATGCGGGGTAAAAGGTGGAATAAGTTATGAGGGTATTAGTTATACATGGATTAAAATAATAAAATTACATATTTACCCTTACTTTGTTTAATTAATTATTTGCTAATAATGTATATTAATTTACAAGATCAAGGAGCTTTTTTTTTAAAAAGACCTGATTATTTCTTAACTCAAATTTTTTGCAGTTTAGTTATTTATACGCCCTTCCCGCCCCCCGCCCCCCACCCCCCCACCCCAAACCA